>CABHPQ010174989.1:0-25561 GCA_902168405.1 Peromyscus aztecus | reverse complement strand
TGTAGCTATAAACCAAATCTGGGATCCCTAAAGACAAGACAGTACCTCTGAAAGAGAAGCAAAAAAACGCCGCAGGAGGAACAGCAGCCGCCACTGAGATTCCGGGTGGTTTTACGCTGGCTTTGCTTTTTTCTGTGTTTCCTGAAATCTTTCTAACGAGCATGTGTTGTGTTTCAGTTAGAACAGGGAACATTACATGCTATTTTTAAGGGATGGCAGAGAATCCTCTGTGTGTCAGTCAGGGTTCCTAGCTTACACAGAGCCTGTTCGCAGCAGCCTTACCTCTGTGATGGTCCCCACCCTCTTGCCTTGGTGTCAGGGACAAGCACCAAATTTCAGGAGGTGGCCTCCAGCAGCCATCTTAGTTTGCACTGGCAAGAGCCTGAAGGTGATCACTTCCCTCCATCCTGTGCCGAGTGCCTGGTTTGCCTTGCCCTTGCCCACCCTTCCAGCTATGTGTGCTCAACCTGTTTTGCAGAGGGGTAAACTAAGGCTGGAGTTGTGAAAGGTTCTGCTGTACAGGTAGCTGTAGAAGAGCAGTTCCTGGTGCCAGGGATGGTGTCAAATGCCTTTAATCCTAGCACTCAGGAGGCAGAGGCAGGTGGATCTTTGAGCTTGAGGCCAGAGTGAGTTCCAGGGCAATTGGGGCTACACAGTGCACCATGTTTCTCAAAACAAACAAACAAACAAACACCCATCAGCCCTAGGCCAGGCTCCTGAATTTGAGTGCTCTATGGTACGTTCCCTCACCTCACTGACCAGGCCAACTCGGGGTCGGGACCAGGCCTCACAAGACACCCTCTAGAATAGAGCTGCCAGCAGGCCTGGTCACCATACTGGGGACCCAGGAGCCTCTAGCCTCTTTGTGTTGTGTTCTGCACCTGCAGGAAGCCCCAACATCCTCTCATTGGCTTTCTCAGATGGAAATGTGGCAGGGGGCAGCACCATTTCCAAGGGTGGGAGCGTAGAGGACTACAGATTTGCCCTTCTGCCCATGGGGCACTAAGTGGAGCCCATCACTACCCAGCCCTGTTCTCTCCAACCACACAGCCTTGCTTGACCCTGAGTGCCCAGCCCCAGTTCCCGCCTCACTACTACCACCCTTCCCCCAAGCACACGCATCAGAGGGTCCTAGCAAAGCCCCACATCTGGATCTGGGTTTGGGTCTGCTTAGGAACTTCTGGGTTGCCACAAGACTCAGCACACTGTCAGGTACACAGTGGTGCTCAATAGATCCATTGATTGAAGACTATTCTTCCAGGTATGTGAAGCAGTAGGTGGGACATGGGGTCCTGACTGCTTCCCACTAGAATCCCCTGATCAGCTATGGGGTACCAGGACACAGGCTTATCTCGGAACTGGGCTTGAGGGTAGGTAAAGATGCAGGCTGGGTCCTCTGATCTCCATCGAGAGAGTGGTGGTACTGACCTCTATCCCCAACTGGGTGCCCTGTGCAGATTTCCAGTGAGGACTGGGAGACAGGGTTTGGGGGTGTGGTGGGGGGCTAACACAGATTTCACTGTCGTTGCTGGGCATTACATTACACACACACACACACACACACACACACACACACACACACACACACGACCCACAGGCAAGAGCTTTTTTCAGGTGCTAAAAATATTATCAGGAAATACTTTTCAGCAACATGCCATTTTAGGTCCGTCCCCCCCCCCCCCACTGGACTCAAGGGCGCCTTTGTCTCTACCACAGAAAATCCACATTTATCACAACCAAAATCGTTTTATCAAGCAGGCTCATGTTCTGCAGCAGGAAACTTGAGCTCCCCAAGAGGCCTGTGACACTTTAATTTAGAGCCCGACCGACCGTGTGTGCCTGTTTTGGTGGGGGAGCCCCAGAGCCACCCACCAGATGTTCAGGCCTTAGGAATCCGTGAAGGTCAAGATGGAGAACACTATCCTTGTTCTGCGTGGTAAGGGGATTGGGCTAGTCAGCTGGTCCCACACAGCAGGCCTGAGGCTGCCACCCACCCTGCCTTTTTCTCCTTCCCTTTGGATGTAGCTAGAGAAACACATGCTCCCCAGCTCTTTCCATCATGTGGCACAATCCGAAGCCCCCACCTTCTGCTGTTCCAGGATGGGGTGGGAGAGGCCGCAGGGCCCAGGGCAGGTAGGCCCCGCTCCTGAGGAGAAGCACATAGCCCACCCATAGGTGAGACTGGACAGTCCACCTTGACAGAGGGGAGCGATGCCACACCTGCACAGCATCTGCACATGAGGCCTGCCGACCTCAGCACCCACGACATGACCTTTGCTATTGCTCTGGGGAAGACAATTAGCTGGAGCTCAGCATGGGCTCCCCAAATGGCCACTTTGCTTTGTTTCAAGCAAATAGGAACTGAAAAGGCCAAGGCAGGTGGGGCTCAGGCAGAGCTTTCCCACCCACTTGAGTGGGTGGTGAGGCAGGAATTGACCTATGGGAAACTCTGAGTCCAACTGAGGTACAGGGTGGCCGGGGATATATGCATATGTGTACCTGGGCTCCACTAGGTAGGTACCTTGGGGACCATCTCCTTCAGGGACTACTCTATTTCCTGCTTCCTGAAAACTGAGGCACTGTCACAGGATGGACATGTAGACCTGGAGAAACCACAGCCAATAAAGTCACGCCGCTGGGATATTTTTAAAGGCATTGGGAAAACTCTGATGGTCTCATGCCAAGTAAAACATTTGGGAAACAGTATTTAGGGTAGCATGCCCATTACAACCATCCTAAGTGTGTTTTCTGGAGAAAGGAACTTCTCAAGTTTCTCCTCTGTAGCAGCAGGGTTCAGATTATGTGTGGTGGTGTGATCTTTACATGCCTCCTGCGTGGTTTTATTTTCTTGTATAACAGTCTTTCAGTCAGACACAGATCACATATTCCAGATGGTCTCCAAAGAGTGGATCACCCAGGAATATTGCAGTGATCTTGGTTTGTGTAATAAATTCCATGATGCTCTGTAGTGACAAAGTTGCCCCATGACATTTCTCAGATGTCCATTGTTAAACGACACAGGATGTCTTTTTTAAAAAATATTAATGTTTTAGACATCTCAAATAAGCAGTGCATGTCGACTACATCCTGCTCCAGCATAGTTAAGGGGAACCTTTGCTCCTGCTCCGGGTCTGATGCTGGCCAATCTGTTGATGTGACATCCGAGCTCTCAGTCTGGCCTTTTCTCCAAGCTCTCCCTGAGCCCAAGCCTTTCTGTTCTATTTGTCTTCTCCCTACAGTGACCTGAGAGGCTGGTGAGGCTGGGAGCTCCAGACTGGGGCACCCAAGGGCTTGGTCAGAGCCCCTGGTCAGAGGGGATAGGGATGCTAGGACCCTCAGCATGGTCCAAATCTCTCAGTGGAGGTTGCACAATGGCATGTGTCTGTCAGATTCTGTGCTCTGTCTCTAAGAACTGGGCCAATGCCTGATTCTGGGCCCTCTGTGTATATGTGTACCATTTTGTCTGTCTGTCTCCTGGTGTTCAGAGCCCTGGGAGATACTTCTGTATTTTGTGCTCCCCAACCCCTGGAGGGGATGGAGAGCAGGCAGAGGCTCATCTGTGGAACGCCAGCTGAGGAGTTACACATGAGGTCCAGGCCTAACCATGTATGTGCCACTCCAGGCTCCACAAGGAGCTGAGACTCCATTGTTGTAGGACAATGCCTGAGGGCCACTTTCTCGTTCTCACAGACATCCAGAGAGCCTGTTCAGACTGCTCAGGTGAGCGGCAGAGCTGAGGCACCCATCTGAGGCTAGCACCTCTCAAATGGATGTTGGGATCCATCAGACTTCGTACAGATCAGGAATCAAATGTGGGGTAGTCTTAAAAAAAAAAAAGAAAAGAAAAGAAAGAAAGAAACTGCTTGCCTTTCCTTGGAAGTAAGACTGGGCAGTTCCAGCAGTGAGGTATTGGAGTCCTTTCCTCTCAAACTCTGGGGAGGACAAGAGCCAGAAGGCTAGGTCCCCCACCACCTGCAGAGCCTGAATTGTTCACCCCAGCTGCCTCCTTCTGTGGCCTCGCCTCTATCCAGGGATATCACTCCATTCTCTTTAGTTTGTGCCTACAGCTCCACTGGGCAGGTGGACTGAGGCAAGGCCCGAATGGAGTGATCTCTGGGGTCCTGGATTTGACCCCCTAGCTGCCAATAGTTAGTTACCTATCTGATCTTGGCCCGGCTGCAAGGTCTCCCCCTTCCCCCAAACAGTGGTCTCATAGCACAGCTGTGAAGGCCTTTCACAATCTCCACCACTCTGCCCAGAGCAGTAATCAACAGACTCTGACACACACCAATGTGCACACGCCTTAGAAAATGTTTAGAGAAATGCAATATATTCTTTAGAAAACATCTCTTTTCCCAAACACATTCCTTTATGTTGAATAAGTAAGAACAATATCCCCTGCACTGATTTAAAGACTCAAAGCATGGCACTCTCAGAAGCCCTCACTGTACTCTGAATGCTCTCCTGAGCAGCCAGTGTAAAGGCCCGGGATCACCAGGGAGCACCTTGGCCAGATCACAGTGTCTTTCACTTTGGTGCTGAGAAGTATCCAGGCCTCTCCCTGATGAAGTGTGTCCTCCGCTTCCAGGTACATTTCCAGGATACCTGCTCAGCTGGCAGCTTCAATCCCATCGGTGTCCCCGGGACACCAGTGAGCCCTGCAAGGACAGGAAGAGCCACACTGCATGTGGGCTCCTGGAATGAGCAGTGGAGGAACTCCCTGGCTTCCTGTGGAAATCTCCAGCTTCTGTGCCACTCTGAGGTCCTTGAGCAGGGAGTTCAATCCTACCACAAGGGAACTGAAGACCAGGGAAGGAGGGAGGTGAGGGCCACGTAGGAAGTCCCAGTTTCTCAGTCCTTGGTGGAACAGACCATCCACTCTCCTCCACTAGGCTCAGTGTTGGCTGGTACCTGGAAACTGTAGGTGGGCACATATATCAGGGTACCTGTGCCACTGCCAACTTATCCTTTGCCCAGGGAAGCCATTGCCAATGGGTTTCTGTGCTCTTTCAGAGCCTGGGCTGAACTTCAGGATCCTTCTTAACACTGTCACCAGTGATCAAGCCTATCTGCCCACCTTGATTGTGCAGGATCTGGTTACTCTAAGTTCAACCAAAGGTCTGACGCCAGGATGGCTGATTTTAAGTCCCTGGTGATCTTGAAGTGAACTGACAGGCTGTCACATGTCTTGGCCACAGCTACATGACTGTGGTTGGATGGGCTCCAGGAGCCTCTGGCCTTTCCTGCCCCATGCCAGGGTCCTCGAAGATGCTTCGGGAGGTCCTGGTGGAAACACAAGCTGTGGGCAACCTGCACCCTGTGGTGCAGGCAAGCATTTACCAGGCTGGCTGGTAGCCTAGAGGTGCCATTTACAATGCCAAAGAGACTGGTTGGAGGGGAAGATAAGTCATTCTGGCTGGTGCTAAATAGGAGAGGGGGATACAGATGCCAACAGGTGAGGCAGGAGCAGGCTCTGTTAAGATGATGGCCTTGGTCTCCATAGCAACCAGACCAGGGTTCTCCATTGGTGTTTTCCAGCATTTTTTGGTGTAGAAATGGGAGATGCTGGAAGAGCTTCATATCTCCAATGCCCCCGTGGCCAGCGAATCAAGGGGACTTATATCTGAGTCATTTCCAGCCACCTGCCACCAAGCTGGGACTGCAGTTCCTGGATGTGGAAGATTCTGTGGCTTCTGGATGTGGGGTGTGGTGGCCAGCCTTGCAGGACATTGTGTTTTTGGCTCTTGCTGGTGGAAATGTCTTCCATGTGTTTCCCTGTGTTTACAGAGCTGAGGGCATGGAATGCAGCCCATGGCAAGGGAGCTGGTCTGACAGGGCCCAGCCACCAGTGCCTGGCCCAAGCAGCAAGTCAAGTTTGGAAATGGAGCCCCAGGCCCAGTATGGGCTGAGGCGTGATCAATGCCCCTGCTCCTTGCAGCAGGGAGGAGTTTTAAAGAGCAGTGACCAACAATGTGGCCCAGCTCAGCGGGAGGCTGAGGTCCCCATAGGCAGGATTTCTGCAGTCTGGGGAGGAGCTGGTAGTGTAGTGTGCTTTGGTTGGTGGCTGCCTATACGTGTAGCTTCTCACAACACACCAATGTTCGTTGAACTTGGCCCCTCTAGTATATAGTGTGCATAGCACCAGTTTCCCCAGTAGCACAGGGACCCAACATCTACCCCAGAGTCCGCTGTCCTGGCTGATTCATGAAGGTCACCCAGCACAGGGGTGCAGGGAAGGAACTGCGGTCATTGCTTAGCTCAGAACGTCTAGTCGCTGTGGGCCTGTCGCTGCCGCCGCCACACTTCCTGGTCCAGCTGTTTCTTCAGGCTAGCCACCTGGGGACAAAGTAGAGCCTCAGTCAGGTGGGGGAGTGACCCCAGGAACAGAGCCATGGAGAGTTGTGTCAGGAAGGGCTGGGGTGGCGGAGGCTGCAGTCCATGGCTCCCAAGGGAGTGTGCATGCGATAGAAACAGCAGATGGACAGGCAGAGGGACTCATCAGCTTAGGCCTGCAATGATGAGCATCTGTAAGCACCCTATGAGTAGTGAAGGGGAATTTTTTTTCCTGTTATGGCCAGAAATGTGCTTAGAATGACTGGGTCAGAATAAGCATTGCTAGTGGGTCATGGACACTAAGCCGGAGGTAACACTGGGCAGCCACTTTGCCTCTCTGTACCTGTTTCCTTTCCGTAAAATAGGGGTTTTGACCACCAGGGGTTCTAAGGTTCTGACTCTGCAGTTCGGCTGGGGCAGGCTCGATGCACACACATACTTGTGCGAGTGCACTGTTCGCACACTCCCAAGTCTCTGTGCTCAGATGCACTTTCCCAGCCCGCTAAGCTGCTCACGTGCTGATGTTCTCCCCGTGACTCAAAGGACAGGTATGGGGCCACCACTGTTAGCTGTACGCCACAGGTAGTCTCTGCATGTCACTGGTGACGGGCCAGTTTTACGGCCACCTCTGACAAGAATCATCCTCTCAGGGACAGGGCAGTGGAGGTCCAGAACCCATGTTCTACCACTCATTGAGCTGCAGGTGATCCATGGAGCGGCTCATAAAAGGGCAGACACACAGAGTATGCTAAGAGCCAAGGCTCCCAATAGACATCATGTGGTTACCCTTGCATGGGGTGCTATGGGAACACGGGGCCCTTCCTTTTCCCCTTATGCAGCCCTGCTCAGAGGACCTGGGCTCCTGCCCCTACCTGTTTTTCCAGGACCTTCACCCTCTGCTGGTGTATCTGCTCACGGGACTCCAGAGCCTGTGTGGCCTGCAGCTGGGCCTCGCGGAGCCTCTTGGCCTCAGCTGCCAGGTCCCGCTGGTGCTGGGCAGCCAGCTCTTGGAGCCGTTGGGTGTGGGCCTGTTCCAGCTCCGCCATCTGGGCCTGGAGTGAGAACACAGGCACTGAGGGCTGCTGGGATCCTGGGGTCAGGTCCAGTGGGATGCCCCACCCTATCTTTGGGGCTGCACTTCCTGTCCTGGCCCCACTGCATTCGGCTGGGGTGCTGGCCCTGGCCCAGGACCAGCAACAGACTGGAGTTGGCATACATATTCAGCCCACAGGTTTTGAGTCCAGGCCACCTGCTAAGGGTTTTGCTGGGCTGGAGCCCAAGCCACAGGCCCCAGGAGTGGGCCTTAAATCTGTGTGAACAGCATCCCAGGTTCCCTTGGAGGTCACTGAATATTGATAATTATCCATCCTCCCTAAAGGTAGTCAGCTGGAATGGGGGGGTGTCCGTGGCAGAAGGGGGGACTGAACCCTCAAAGGAGCACAGGCTGGTATCAAGCCCTGGGCCTAGGAGACATGTATGGCTCCATCATGGTGGAGTAGGCCTGTCTGATCCTCCTGTTTCTTGGGCCATTTTGCAGAGCCTGGCTCACAACAGCCCCCCCCACCCCCAGTCCCAACACTCCTGAAAGACTGCTCTCAGTCCGGACTCCAGTTCTGTCTGGAACTCTGAGGGGATCTCTGGTGGACTCACTGTTGTCTCGGTCTCGGCTTGGCACTCGTCACGGACAGTGACCTGTCCAGCTGCCTTTTCTGTCCATGTGCACGTATACACATGTGGCATTCACATGCATGGGATACACATGGGCCCACCACTTGGGGACCGCACCATTTGAATCTGCCCCAGGTTTATCCCCAAGCGTACACAGCGCAGGACTCCACTGGCTCAGCTCACCTGCAGTTGCTGACTCTGCCGCAGGGCCCCGTCTACTTCTTGGTGTAGACTGCTCAGAGACTGCAGCAGCAGCTCCTTCTTGGCCCCCAGCATCGCTGTGTCTTCCTCCTTCCTCAGGGTCTCCCGCTCTGTCTGCAGGGAGATGGGGAAGCAGAACTGTGGTGGGATCTTTTTAGGGTCTTTCTGGAAGAGGTGCAGTATCAGGTCAGACTTCCCTCTGGAGAGTAAAGGGTGCTTCTGGGATGGACTCCAAATCTCCTGGTGGAGTTGGCAAGATTACTGCCCCTGCCCAGGTCTATTGGCATCTGCAGCCAGAGTAGGAGATAAGGAAACGGGGTCAAGTGTCTGTCCTGTTTTGGACCAGCAGAAGTTCCTGTAGTGATCCTTGGTAAGGGAGGTGGCATTTGAAGATCCGTGCAAGTCTACCTCTTGCAAGACTTCCTCAGGCCTCTTGAGCCCTACATGCCCCTATGGTCTTTTGCAATGCACAGGACCTTCTAACTCTGCACACCCAAAGCCATCGTCACTGTCACAGTGCCAACATGCGTGTGTCAAAGTGGCATAGCTGTCTTTGCTGTCCTGGGACAGAGCCCTCTTAGTCACCCACTCCCACCAGGATGGGCACAGGATAGGAGGAGTAGCCTGTAGGTTAGACATGAGACATAATCATTTTCCGTGTGGAGGTCAGGGATCCTTTTATCTTGCAGATGGAACCTCTGGAAGACACAACTGATGAGGAATCCTCTCCCTTGAGAATGGCAGAAGCCTGCCTACCCACCCAGGGAGCCTAGAGTTATCTGCATGGTGCTCTCGGAAACGCAGGGGATCTCGGCTTCATAGTCTCACCAGGCTGGCCATCAGCAAGGCAGGACTAGAGCCAGGTCTTGTTCTTAGGCCAGGCTGCCTCTTTGCTCAAATGCTGGGCCTGCTTGCTGCTGGTCTGCTGGGGTCATGTCCAAGGGCCATGCAGCTCTCTTTTCAGTACAAGGCAGACCTACTTGTGCCATCTGGGGCCTGGAGCCCAAGAGAAACTCTTGGGACTGTGGGATATAGTGAGTTTTTGCATGGACAAAGTTATAGGGTCAGGATCTGAGCCTTAAAAAAAAATAGAAACTTTCTTCTTTAGCATTGAGAAAAACAAAGAGTCCTCTCCCCTGGAAAGGGAACCCTGTTTCTTTAAAAAAAAAAAAAAAATCTAGTTACACTGCTAGAAATGCGTATTATAAAGAGAAGAGAAAAGTGAAATCCAAAATAAATAAATGTCCACATCCGGGTTTCCCCTCCTGAGACACCAATAAAGGGTTTATGGGTTTGTGGGCCCCTCACAGCTGACCTCCTGGAACTAATTAGCTGTTCCTGCCCTCCCCCTCTTGGGCCCCAAGGACCCAATGCTGGCATTGTGCCCATAGCAAGCTCTGCTGCCCCTAGGCAGTGCCACCTCCAGGAAGGCGCTGATGCTGCTCCCCACCCCTGCTCAGCCTGGGACTAGCACATCTTTCCCTCCAACAACTACAGTAAGATCCTGGTGACCCTTTCCCGCTGACACCACCTTCCCTTTGTGGGAAGGCAGGTAGCCTTTTATGGACAAGCTGGTTGGTGGCTTTTGTAACCACCCTGGCCTGCTGGGCAGGCTGGGGTGTAAGGGTGAGTACAGAGGCCTTGAGAGGGGCAGCCTGCCTTGGAGCCCATGCCTGAGGCTCTCAACATCTCAACACAAATGTTCCTGCTTTGCTGCTTTGCAAACGCAGACACAAAGCCCCAAGCAATCAGGTTGCTGACGCCACTTGGCCAGCCTGGCAGATTCTATCCTCCCCTTCTCTCTTCCACACTCCATCCTTCATCTCCCTCCTGACTCTTTCTCTGGGGCCAGTCCTCTGGGCCTTTTCTACCTTGGAGAGGGCAGTGTGGGTATCAGAGTTCTGTGGCCACAGCCTAGCCCTGTACTCTGCAAAGCCAGTTTAAGTGGGCCGTGTCCAGCTCCTCCCTGCTTCTTCTAGTGGATACCAGGCTGCACGAATTCTGTCTTGTACCCTGACCCGAGCCGAGCAATGACCATCCATAGCCCTACGCAGCGTCAAGACCACTGGGTCTCATTGTATGGCCTGCCTGTCTGCTCTGCTCTACATGTGCTGGGGGGGGGGTGCTCTCAATGAGAAATATGAGAAGGGGACCCCACCTGCCACCCCACCTGCTGCCCCTGGCACAGCCCATGACATCCTTCAAAGCTGGGTGCTATTTCCACTGTGAACAGGACCCAGGAGCCCAGGAGGTAGTTCGGGCAGAGCTGGCCACAAAGTCAGGGGTGGTGCTCCTAATCCATGGTACTGCACCTTCCTCAAAGACAGTCAAGATAGGGTGCCTTGTCACCACCAGAGTCTCTACAAGGTGCTTAGAAGCTCTGGGGGCCGCCTCTGAACTTGGCACCATTGTCCACGCCAAATGTAGACGCCGAAGCCTGCTGGACCAACCTTTCTTTTCCCAGCATCCGCTCTCGGGCCAGCCGTGGAACTTCCCCACTTCTTGCAGCTCTCCCCTTATATCTCTAGGAATCTCCCCCGCCTCAAGAACAAATACCTGTATGAGGCGCGTGCGCAGCGCCGCGAGCTCCCCCTGCAGGCGGGCCCGCTCGGTGCGCAGTGAAGTTGTTTGCTCCCGCAGGGCTCGCCTCTCTGCCCGCTGGGTCGCTGCAGCTTCCTGCTCCCTGTGACTCCGCAGGAGCACCTGGGTGGGAAGAGGCTGCATGGGCACGGGCCGGGAATGGGAGAATCTTGGCCTCTCGGAGTCAGGCATTCTGTCTGAGGACGGTCTTATCGCCCCCCCCCCCCCAAACAAACTATGCATCTGCTAATAACCCATCTTTCTGGAGGTGTCTACTGTGGAGCAAGAAAGTCAGCTCTCGGATTCCCTGTGGTGTCCCTCAGTTTTCCTGACTGTCTGTCATCTGGGAACTGGATGCACAGTCGACTCCACACCTGCCTCTGGCATCTGCCTAGGGCCTTCTTTTATGCTGAAGAACTTTTTAGGTATTCGGAGGCAGTGCCTCGCCACGGTGAGCAGGTTCACTGCCTCCCGGCGACAGGTATACCCTGTCCTCCTGGCGTCCCTCACCTGCTGCAGTGGCCCCAGTTGCCTCCTCTTCTCTGTAAGGCTCTGGCTGTGCCTGCTGCTCTCTTCCAGGGACTGGCGGAGGATGTCCACTTGCTCCTAAGGAAGGGAGAGAGAGAGGGGTGGGGTGGGGGAAGCATGAGAGTCCCAGCATCTGCCCGAGAGCCTGCGGGTGTGTGGATGTGATAGACAGGAACATGGTCGAGGATAAAGTGCTGTGCGCTGGTGAGTGGTTAGTGCAACAGCAGAGGGGTGGAAGGCTCTTTCAATGTCCTCTGGCTTCATTAAGAAGGACAAAACAGGGGCTGGAGAGAGATGGCTCAGGGCTTAAGAGCACTGGATGCTCTTCCAGAGGTCCTGAGTTCGGTTCCCAGCAACCACATAGTGGCTTACAACCACCTAGAATGAGATCTGGTGCCCTCTTCTGGTGTGCAAGCATACACGCAGGCAGAACATTGTATACACTATAGATAAACAAATCTTAAAAAAAAAAAAAAAAAAAAAGGCTGGAACAGGCTACCAAGGACCCTAAACCTGTCCCTTGGGCCCAAACTGATGACTTTGGGTCATTGAGGGTGTGTGTGTGTATGTGTTCATATGGGCTTGTGCACATGTGTGTGCAGGTACATATGCTTGTGCATGTGGAAACTAGAGGATGCTGTATATCATCCATGATCGTTCTCCACCTTAGGGTTTTTTAAATTTTATTTTTATTTTATGCATAAGAGTGTTTGCTTGCATGCATATGAATGTACCACATGCATGCCTGGTGCCTGCAAAGGCCAGAAAAGAGCTTTGATTGGATCCCCTAGAACTGGAGTTACGGAATGCTGTGAACTACCCTGTGGGTACTGTGAATCGTACATTCCTGGGTTCTCTGCAAAAGAAGCAAGTGCTTTTAGCTCCTGAGCCATTTTCCCAGCTCCTCTACATTTTTTGAGACAGGGTATCTTACTGAACCTAGAGCTCATTTATTCCACTAAGCTGGTCGGTCGGTGAGCTCCAGGGATCATCCACTTGCCCTCTCTTCGAGGCTGAGGTTACAGGCACACTGCTGTCTACTTTGTGCTGGTTCTCCTATCTGATCATGCTGGCCACCATGGTTTTAATATTCTCCTTCAAAATTTTGTTAGCATATCTCAAATATTATCTACCCTGTAAATAGACAAAACCAAACCCAAAGCGCCCAGCCAACATGCAACCGTCAAGCCCACACAGAAATAAAGACCCACAGGAAACTGATCTAAGCAAGCCATCCTCTGTGCCAGAGCCCAACCCCTCTAGGGAGCATGTGCACAAGGGATGCACAGCAACAAGAAGTGACAAAAGAAGCCAGGGACACCGGGAGAAAGGGTGAGAATTTATACTCCAAATTTCAGGAAGACTGGGATGTAACTCAGTGGGTAGAGTATGTGCCTAGCATACATGACGTCCTGTGTCTGATTCCTTAGCACCACATAAACCGGGCATGATGGTGTCTGCCTGTAAATGAAGTGCTTGGGAGGTGGAGGCAGGAAAATTAGAAGTTCAAAGTCATCCTTAGTTATATACTGAGTTCAAGGCTAGCCTGGGCTACACGACTCTGAGAAAACAAAACCAAACAAACAAACGAATGAAAACTACTGCAAGGACACACACCAAATCACAGCTAGGGAAAACGGAAAGAAAGCTCAAATGCCAACAGATCACTTTAAAGAAGTAGGAAACTGCAGCAAAAACAATAAGATATAGTATTGTAAGCGATAAGAGCTGGAATGAGTAATTGAGATGGAAACGGGAGAAGAGATAAAAGTTGATTATTTGAAAAGACAGACTTTGGATAAGGCAGATTAGGAATAACAAACAGAGTAGCAACAACAGCAAACCCTGCAATGGTCAGGGACAGTGGGGTATACGATTCCAGACACACCTCCACCAGTAAACCACTGTGCACATACATTCATGTACCACATTTGCATACATGTGTAAGTCAACTGAGGCCCAGGGTGATGTACATACAGGTTCTTGGCATGCCTAAGTCCCAAATGACACACCAATCCAAGAAATGGCAGAGACAGAGACTGGCCAGGACCAGAGGGGATAGCGTGCATGACAGGAGCTGTAGGGTGGAACATTTAACCTTTCTTGAAAAGCTAATTCCCATGCAGTTTCTATCACTCCAGTGATAGACAAGGATAGGAAGCCCAACAATTCTTTTTATAGCAGGACATATTCTTAGCACAGATAAATCCAAACACATGTGACATCACTGAGGAATTACAGCTGCAAACATTTGACAGCAGCTGGGCCCTCATGCCCGCGATGTGAGCCCCAGCAAACGTGCGCCCCCAAGGCAGGCCAGGTGCGCCCAGACTTGGAACCCAGAGCTTGGTCCTAAGGCTTCTTTATGCCAGCAGGAGAGCGAGCGAGCAGTGGGCTGTGTAAAGCCAGTGGAGATGTTCAGGGTGTGCTTGCCACAGGGGAGGCCTGGGCAGGAGTCCAAAGACTCTTCAGGCGCCGCTAGGACTCTGGGGCTGTGACCTGGTGCCAGTCCCACGGAGAATGTTAGTGGCCTCTCCACTGGGGCATGAGGAATGTGTGCACAGGGGGCAGTTCTTGGTTCCTCTGCTTGAAAGCCTATCCAGATGCATGTGCCCTGGTGCTGGTGGGTGTATGTCTTCATGCTACGGACATGGCTGTACATGCAGCTGGGTCCCCGGGGTAGTCCTGTGTCCTGTCATTCTGCGGGTCCCTAGGACAGTCCTCTGTGTCTATCATTCTGCTGGACTCCCTGAATAACCTTTGTGTCCCATTTTTTCTGTTGGGTCCCAGGATAGCCATGTGTGTCTTGTTCTTCTAGGTTCTCAGGGCAGCCCTGTGTGCCCTGTTGTTCTGCTGGGCCCTGGAGTAGCCCTGGCAACGGGAAGGAGTTGCTCTCAAACAAGACTTGTACTGTTTGCATAGCACAGCCTACCATTTAATTAGAAAAATATGTTTTTAATTAACTTTTTCTTGACAAACACATTGGCTTATGTGAACGGGGGGGGGGGGGGGGGGGGGGGAGAGAAATCAGTCCATGAAAGTGAAAGAAGTTGTGTAAATGCAGGGCTTGCCTTGGAATATGCCCTAGGTTTGGCAGAACCAGGAGGGCACTAGGCCAGCCTTGTGGGGGCTGGCAACAACCCAGCTGTGGCAAGGGGGCACTGGGAAGCCATAAGAGTAGCCATGTCCCCAGGCCTCCAGCTGGCCAAGAACAAAAGGCACTTTTCTAGGATTATGAGAAAAAGAGGGCATAATGTTGATAGGTTTTAGGAGATTTCTATAAAAAAAAAAAAAGGAATTCTTCATTGAACTGAGAAGTGGCTATAGGCAGAGGAGAGCAGAGAGACAAGGGGAGATATCCAAATCCCAGGGAAACTGACTCATATGGATGAGGTAGCCCCCCATGCCCCTCAGGACCCCACACTGGCAAGCTTGGAGCAGAGGGCATCTCAACAGCAGCGTCACTAGGAAAGCAAGGCTTTGTCTCTTTGTTCCCAGGCAGAGGGTCTTTGGGAGGGGGAGACACTACTCTGATGCAGGCCCACATGGTTCCCCAACACCAGGGGGACACTGGAACCTCTTTCTGCCTTTCCCCTCAGCCTAGGATGTCAGGATAGAGTCTCCAAGTTCCCACTGACTCTTCTGACACTCTGACTCCCAACAATAGCAGAGTTCCCCTCTTTTCAAAGATAGGCAAAGTAAAAAAAATCACGGAAGAGTGCCATTCAGAGGGATTAGGTTTGAGGCCTGCTAACCAAAGTGAGCATAGTTTTTAAGGTGAGATAGGGCAGGGGCCAGAGGTTCACTGATCAGAAAAATGGCAGTCACAGCCCACGATGCAGGGAAGACTGATGACCCAACTTCTGGATTTGGGGGACAGTGACAGGAAGGAGAAGTGGGAGGCAGGGGCCAGGAGTCCAGCTTAGGACCCAGTATCAAGAGACTTGAGTTAGACAAAGCGCTAAGAAGAGACCGGTGAAGAAAAGGGGGTTGTCTGTCTGTTTGTTTTTTTTGGTCTATTTTGCACTGGAGATTGGGCCTAGGGCCATGCCTGTGCTGACGAGAGCTCTACTCCTGAGCCTTTTTCTATTTTGTTTCTTTTCTTTTTTTTTTTTTCGAGACAGGGTTTCTCTGTGTAGCTTTGCGCCTTTCCTGGAACTCACTTGGTAGCCCAGGCTGGCCTCGAACTCACAGAGATCCGCCTGCCTCTGCCTCCCAGGAGTGCTGGGATTAAAGGCGTGCGCCACCACCGCCCGGCTCCATTTTGTTTCTTTTGAGTCGGGGTTTCACGGCTGTCCAGGCTGTCCTTGAACTCCATCAATCTTTTAGGCAGCCCTTGAACTTCCTCGGCCTTCCCGCGTCAGCATCTGGAGTGGCTGAGGTTACCGCCCTGGCTGAGATGTTTCTGAAGTGGCAAGGACCGAGAGCAGAAGGCAGGTGACTGGGCCCTGCTGGTGCAGAAGGCTCGCAGCAGATAGGAAAGAGTGGTAAGAGGGACTGTGGCAAGCCAGCATTTTGGTAATCCACATGGCCCTGGCTAACTTGGAGCTCTCTTGGTATACCAAGCAGGCTGCCTTGGAACTTGTGGCAATCCTCCTGCTGCCGTCTCTTGAGTGCTAGACTCACCATCACACCCAGACTTGGCAACACTTTTTGAATTTTAAAAACAAGTGAGCCTTCTGGCTTCTTCCACCTAGAAGCCCTAAGAGAAATCTGCAGAACTGTCGCATCTTGGTAACGCATCTGAGACGGTGCTCAGAGGGCAACAAAGAACCTGAAGTCTGAGAGAAATCAGGTCCCTCCCAGGGGAGCAGGGCCACACAGTGCTTCCTCACCAGGGTTATGATGTCATCTGGAATGCCCCGTACAGTCGAAACCATACCAATCAGGTTCCGAGGGACCCTTGCATCTCCCTGCTGTGCTAAGATCATGCGAGGTCACGGAGCAAGGCATGGTGTAGGGGGTATGAAGGCTATGACTCTGTTGGTGGGTTAGCCACACGGGAGGCCTGCTGCTCAGCTCCATCTAGTCGCACAAGAGCTCTGAGCTGGGATCAGAAGAGGAGCAGGAACTGTCTTGAGTTGTCTAGCTCATATTGTCTTTCTGTGAGTCAACCCAAGAGGGCCCATGGTTGGGAGCCTGAGTCCTAGAAGCTAAGTGGTACTTGGCCCAGGCCCAGGCCTCAGCCTTAGAATGGCAAAAAGCTGGACTTGCCCTAGCAAGCCTGGCGGGCCTTCTATGGGACCTCTGGTGAGGATTCTGCCAGCTCTCCCCAGGAGAGGCCCTCTGTGCCAGTGCTATCTCTGAGAATGGACTTCCTGCATGAGGGAATTTAGATCATCTATGGTCGGTCACAAGCTGCAAAGTCACGGGAAGCTTTTGGCCAAGTGTAGGCTGTAGCGGGTAGAGAGCCCAGGTCTGTGGCAGAAAAGGACATGGAAGCTCAGGGCGCAAGTGTGGGATGTGGTGGCAGGCAGCCTTCCGGAGGTCCATCTAGAGGAGATTCAGGAACAGACAGATCCTCGGCACCAAGACACGGGCAGAAGCAGTAGGGAAGAGAGACAAAGACCCCCCACCCCGGACATGGAAAGTAGACCTAACCCAGAGGTGGGAGGACCCCTGAGCGCAGCCAGCAATGACCACCTTTGAGATGACCCCAGAGGAAGACCTGAGAACTGAGGCTGGAGGAAGATGGGAAAACAAAGAATGAACTTTCTGTTCATGGATGAGAAAGCCACAAGTCCAAGAAAGCTCAGAGAAGCAAGCATGGACGCAATCCCAGGAGAAACAGTTTCTCATCACGTGGCCCTTGTCAATGGGGTAAATGCCTGAAAAGGCAAAGGTGGATAGAAACAGCTGTGAATGAACATAAAGGGCAAGTGAACGCAGTGGGGGCCGCTGTCAGCCTTGGGTCAGGTAGGATTCAGAACAAAGCACTCAGCTGGACCCAAGGCCATTCTCCCCTCTACACTGGGGTGGGGACGCTCCATGAGGAAGAGCACATTCCACACACGCTCACACCCCACAGCAGCTATGCTGAGAGGGGTCTTTCTGAAACCTCCTGGGCAGATGAGGAAGCTGCTCCTAGAGGCAGGACAGCATCTGTCTTCTGCCTTTTATCTCCCTGCAGGAGGCTCCTGCCCACCCGACTGCTCTGTACAGAAGGCCTCTGAGGGTGGCTAGACTCCCCCCATGGTCCCTGCATGGAGAGAGGGAGTGTAGGCCTGGGTGAGGCTGGTGACTAGTTTGGCCTAGCATTTGCCTCTTCAGCTGACGCTTAGATAGAAGCCCGTGGAACCCATGACGTCTAAAGGCTAGCATTCACCTGCAGCTCCCTCCACGGAGGGGTACTTGGGGACAAGTGACCTGTAGTTTTTTTTTTTGTTTGTTTGTTTGTTTGTTTTTTTCGAGACAGGATTTCTCTATGTAGCTTTGCACCTTTCCTGGAACTCACTTGGTAGCCCAGGCTGGCCTCGAATTCACAGAGATCCGCCTGGCTCTGCCTCCCGAGTGCTGGGATTAAAGGAGTGCGCCACCACCGCCCGGCGTGACCTGTAGTTTTTAACCCCATTCCTGTCCATGATTGCCAACTTTATACTCCTAGCAATAGACCTGGGGATCCTGTTTCTCTGATACCTGGGGGAGGCCTTCCAGCTGGGCATGCTCTTCCCCACACATCTGGGTCTGCCCAGAACATTTGGGAAGGCCTCAGCTGTTCTCTGGAGTCCTGCCCCTGGGCAGGGGAGGCTTAGCACTTGCTGCATTACTCCATCTGTGGTCCATGGTAGAGCCCCTCACTGAGAGGGCAGAGGGAGGCCAGCGCTAGGTCCTGACCTACAGCCTGGCTGCTCCCTCACTAGGGTTTCTAGGCTCCATTGCAACTCCAGCAGCTACCCATGGCACAGCACCCCACATGGGAACACGTGCTTGAGTCCCGCGCAAACTCTTTTGTGACGGAGGGACACAGAATGAAGGGCAGGCCAGGAGCAACAGTAAAGAGCCCTGTGAGGATCTCAGAGCTAAGCAGGACCCTCCTGTGCCTGCCCGTGAGACCTCAGATAAAGGGGTGGACCTGGAAGGCAGGAATCCAGCCCTAGCTCTGCCCCTTGCCAGCTCTGCCCCTACCAGAAGATCTCAGTTTCACGGATTTGTAAAATAAGGTCGAGGACCACTTCCAAGATGACTGTGCTGGGGAATGGGCCCACGACCCACGCTCTGATGACCATCTCTGATTTGTCTGTAGCCACCTCCCAGGAGTCCTACCTGCATCCTCCGCCTCTCCTGGCTCGCAGCTCGAGTGCTTGCCAGGTGCTCTGCTTCCAGCCTCTGGAGTGCCTCCTTCTGCAGGACCTGAGTTGCCTGGGCACTGTGCAGTGCACTCTCTGCCCTGCGCTGGCCTGGGGGGCGGGGAGGGGAAACAGTGTGACTTGAGGCTCCCAAGCTTGGCTGATCTATGGGGTAACTGCCACTTGGCTGTGCCCCTCCCCAGCTCACAGGCTGCAAGCAGACTGGGTAAACTGAGGCAAGTGTCACCTGGGTGCAGGGCTGGGAGAGGCTCCCCATCTCAGGTGGGGTGCGGGGGAGTGGTCCTGGGGCTGACCTTCTGAACTTGGGTCACTGCTCCTGTATCTGCCCTGCTTTTTCTACCCTTAATCCGTCTCTTCTTCTTTCCTGGGCTTTGGGCCATGCCTCCCACTGCCTTTTTAATGGGGGGCAGTAAGTTTAAAACAGTGTGTGTGTGGGGGGGGAGAATTAGCAAAGGGCCTCTCTGAGGAGGTGACAAGCAGAGTCATGTGGATTTCTGGAAGGGAGGGTGCCAAGTAGAGGGCACAGCTACAGCTGGCCCGAGGTAGACCTGCAGGAGGCGGGGGCATGGCCAAATTCAGCAGGTCTCAGAGGTCTCTGGAGTCCACCCCTCTAATGGGAAGTCATCAGTGAGGAAGGTGGCACCGAGCCATCCTGGGCATTGGGCACAGTCCCAGGCCTACCCCAGAGCCCTCCTGAGGCCATACACTAAAAGTGGGCAAGGAAGGGACATGGAAGGCCCCCCCCCCCTCGTAGGAAGGAGAGGTTCACCTTCCTCTGCATCGGCTAGGTCCCTCTGTAGCTGCTCTACATGGCTCTGTAGGTGAATGCGCTCGCTCTCTGCCTCGCTCAACCGGCTGCTCAGACTGACCACCTGGATGCTAGAGTTGTCCTAGGCAAGAAGAAAGAACTCAGCAGGGTGGTCTGGCAGGCAAGAGGGAGGGGGCAAGATATTCACTAGTGAGCTGGGAGGCCAGGCAGGCAGCTTCTGGTCTAGCCCAAACATATGGAGCAGGGTAGTGGGGTGAGGTAGTGGAACCCTACACTGTAGGGGAAGGCCAGCTATAGTGGATGGCTGAGCTTACACACCAGCCTGGGAGGGCATAGAGGCTGGAGGAAGGGCAGAGCCTGAAGAACCTAGATTTGGAGCATGGACATAGAGTTGGCGAGCTTCCAGGGGTGACCAGCAATAAGCTAAGGATTAAAGCCGAGAAACCTGCCCCCGGGAAGGGGGAGCCCAAAGAGAAGAGACAACCCCTGTGGTCTCTGTGATTATCTGTTTGTCCCAAGGAAATCATAAGGGGACAGCCATTGTGTCCCTGGTGGAGTCCTGGGACCAGAGGCATCAGTGAGTAGGAGGGGAGGGTGTCCCCCTGTGAGAGACTGTGGGGGAACACTCAGGTGACCTGGCCAGGTGTATAATGCAGTGTCCTCAGACTCTGGAATGGCCCAGCAGGGCGAGCTCCAGGGCATTTGCTGCTGCCTACTCTGAAGGACAGGGTAGTCCTGGGCCATATGAGGCAGTTGGATTTGAGAGGTGGTGACATTCCGGCTGTTTATCAGCACAGGGCAGTCTAAAAACCAACCACAGAGTATTTCCCAGGGTCTCAGCAGGCCCAGGAATGGACAGACAGATGGACAGCAGTCTTGAGTGAGTGACTGAGTTCCTCCCTGCCTCCCAGAGTCTCTGGGGGTATATGCCCATGTGGGTGTAGAAGATCTGAATCCCTCTTTACCCGCTCCTGCTGGGCTTCCTGAAGCTTTTGCACCAAGTCCCTCAGGGCATCCCTTACAGAGGCCACATCTATGATCTGTGAGTCAGGGTCTCCAGGTACAGGTGAGGGCCATCGGGATGGAGAGTAGGATCGAGTAGTGGGGCTGGCCCTTTGCTGTCCAGGGCGAGTCTGGGAGCTGCCTGCAGGAGGTGAAAGCCGAGGGAATGTGGGTAGGGACAGACAGATAGATGTCCTATGCTCTTCTCTCTGCAGCTCCTGCCCTATAGGAGTGGGTAGCAAGGCTAGAGTAAACACAGACTCCTGAAGTTGTTGGCACTGGTCTGGTCTCCTTATGTGTGTTGTGAGGCCTCAGGAGAGGTTGGGGAACTCAGGTTGGGGACAGAATAGAGTGGAAATCACTGACCTGTTGTGGGAGAACGGGACCTCTCTGGAGAGGCCAAGTGGCTCTGACTCCGGAGCCCTAGGCCACTGCGGAGTGTGGAGCAGAGCCGACCCAGCTGGGCCTCCGCATTGCGCCTAGCACCCTCAGCCTGGGCCAGTTCCTGTTCCAGGATGTGCACTCGGCTACAGGCATGGTCCAGGCTGGCCTGAAGGCTGTCAGCCTGGCTGCTGGCCTGTTGTAGCTTCCTGGTGAGCCTGCGCAACTCGGCCCGCAGGGTCTGCTCAGTCCTCTGGCTCTCACAGAGCTGCCCCTCCAGCTGCTTTGCCTGGGCCTCCCTGGCTGCCTCGACTTCAGCCAACTTCTGCTGTAGCCCTAGAACCTGCAGGAAGGACGCTGGGACTCAGATGTAGGATTCTGACATCTAGGCTGGCTGGACCGATGGTTCAGCCAGGCCAGTGAGAAACCCTGTTCTGCATACCCTTTGAAGACTCTCAGCATCATCCCAAGACAGGTTATAGCTGGAAGGTACCCTAGATCGGTCTCCTAGTGTATTTAGCACGTGGCTATACCTAAGTCAAGTGAGATCTGCCCCTCAGCATTGTGGCGTATCTTTCAGCAGCAGAGAGTTCTGCTGGGAGCTGTCTGCAAAACCTCAGCTAGCTAGGGCCATAGACCGGCTGCCCTCTCCTGCTAGGGACCCATCTCAGCCACTTCTCTTTATCTGCTGCTTCAGAGCCTGGTCATGACCAAAGTGTGCTTTGTTACGTTTCTCACCATGGGACAATACCTGTACCCTAGATACGTGTGCATGCATGATCAGGGGATGTACAGGCTGTGGGGAAGAGGGAAAGGCAGCCTGCCCCTTCCCCTGAGCCAGAGCAGGGGGGCCTGGCCCCATCTCCCTTTCTGGGTGGCTGCAGAGTAACAATGGCCTTATTCACAGAATGAGTGTGGGGCTGAGGTCATTCTGGGTCACATGAGCTTGGGAGCTAAGGCCCCACATTCTAGGCATGACTGGTGTTCAAGATGGCCAGGCATGCCATTTGGGTCTGAAAGCTGGGGACTGCTGGGCTCAGAAAGGCCCCTCTGTCCCTGGAGGCATGCAGTACCGTTAGCACACTGAGCTACAATCTTGACTGTGGCTAAAACAGTGTCTTGGGAGCAGGCGTAGGGGCTATGTGAGTCTGGGGCACCGGGGGCATGTGTGCACGGGTTGGGCATGTGTGATGTGGACAGGCAAGGGTCTAGGCATTAACTCAGTGTCTTGAGGCCTCCCGACCTGACTCCTGCTCAGAATTCTGCCCAGCGCCTGGGCAAGATTTGGCTCTTTCCTAAAACAGATCTGGGTAAATTAAGAGGTTACAGCTTAACCAAACCCTTGCCCTCAGATCCCTTTCACTTGCCCCTTACTGCACATGGTCAGGTTATCACGGGGACAGTGGATAGAGAGAGGAAATGGGCATCTGGCCCCTTTCCACCACCCCTACTCACTGCCTCCCCCATAGGTGTTCCCAAGGACCTTGACTTGGTCCCCGTTTGTATCAGAGCTCAGTGGTTCCCCCTCAGAGGGACAAACAGCCTTCCTACCTCCTTCTGGGCACCATCGAGGGCAGCCTGGGACTCAGCCACCTGCCTCTGCAGCTCCAGTGCCTCCTGCAGGTTCTTCCGTCTCTGCTGTGAATCCCTGGAGGCTTGGGCCTGCAGCTCACTCACCTCCCGTCTCTTCCTCTGGTTCTCAGCTTCCAGTGTCCTTACCTAGAACATGGCGGGCAGTGCCGAGGGGTCAGGGGCCCAGCAGCTCCAATGCCCCCTGCCTCCATTTAGGAGCTGTCCACGTTCGCGGGACCTCAGTTCTGGGCAGAGGGTTTTGGGATCCAACCTCTCTCACTCTGCAGACATACACCTTGGGCTCCTCTTTGGGTGAATGTGCTGACTGGGGAGTATGGGAGGCATCTGTGAGTTAGTTATGGCTCTCACTAAGGGGGGTGGCTCCGGCCAGTGTCACTCCACACAAAGAGTGGGGTAGAAACTGGCCCCCAGGGTGCCTATGAGGCAGGGACAGGGAAGAGGGACCCGGGACAACCTGGTTGGGTGGAGGCCCCCTCACCTGTCTGTGGCGCTCCTGGAGCTTCCGGCGGGTATCCCCCTGTGCCCGTTCCAACTCCTGCAGCCTGGCCCTCAGCTCACAGGCTTCCTTCTGAGCTGCTCCTTGGGCCTCCTGAAGCACCAGCAGCTTTTGCTCTTGCTCCTCCTTGGACCGCTTGAAACTAGGCAGGGCACAGGCTGGCTGGACACTGGGCCCAGAGCTTGTCAGACAGACCCTCCCCAGGGAGGTGCTACTCTCAGTGTGCACCCTCCACACTGCCCTAAGACATAACCTCCGGAGGGCTCCCATTACCTTCGGCTCAGAGGCTGTCCAAGTCTTAGGTAGCCAGAAATGTGCCCCTGTCCCCTTTCACCTCTCAGCTCCCCTTTAGCTCACCCTTCCTTACCTCTCTATGACGCCCCCAGAGACCCCATGTCCAGCCCACTCACAGGGATTCGGGTTCCCTAGCCTGTTAGGCCTGCTGAATGGGAACTCCTTGAGGACAGGAACAAGTTGACTTGGTCCCTAGCCTCCCTGGACAGGCTGGCATTTGTAGGCATTTTAATCTGGGTTGCCTTCACTGTCTTTCTGGCCCAGCTCATTGGCTACCCTCCGCCGCTGTGCCCTCTCCCTATGGCCTGCTTGAACAGCGGGGCTGCAGGCTCCTCCCGTAACTGCTCTATAGGGCACCTGTCGTACCCCGTCCTACCTGGCTTTCTCTTGCTCAGCCCTGTGGATGGTGGCCCGCAGCTTGGTGTTGGAATGTTGCAGTACATCTTTCTCTTGAACCTCATCGTCCAGTGCCCGGCGGGCCTCCAAGGCCTCCCTGCGAAGTCCCTCCTGACTCTCCTCACTGTCCTGAAGCTCTTGGCGCAGTTCAGCCAGCCTTTCATGGGCCATGTTCAGCTGTGCCTGCAGCCCCTCAGCCTAAGGCAGAAATATGCTCTAGTGACCAGCTTGGGGACCATGGGCTTGTGAGTGCACAGGCAGCTGCTCCTGGAACCAGAGGGAGTAGAGGATTCTGACTCTGCCTGAGCATCCCTGGGTCACCCAGCACTTGCAAGAGAAAGCAGGTCCCTCTGGTACAAGGCCCAGATAGCGTTCACCCTGACCCTTCCTGGGGCTGCCCTGTGTTCACTCTGTAGAACTCTGAAATGTGGATTGGTGGTCACCGGACTTTCCTGGGGCATGGCTTTGTCCATACATCAGCTTCAACTACTAATAGCCTTTCCTGATTGCTAACCCAGGGCCCACACCTCCCTTTGGATAACTATGTAGGTAGTGGGTCAGCAGCCTGGTGCTTAGCACCAGCATCTATATAGTCCTGAGCTCAACCATCCCCTCCAACCTCCTTCTCCTAATAGTGTGTGTGGGGTGGGGGTGGGGGTGGGAATGGAGTGGCAGAGGGAGAGCTCAGGCACCCGTGCCTTTCAAATTCTCCAGTAGACTCAGGGCTTTTCAGGCCAGGCTGCTCTATGAAGCAGGAGGCTATAAGCATCATAGGAGTCTTCAAGGCAGGGTTCAAACCATAGGAGCATGGATACACTCAAACATGAGGGAGACCACTTAGTACCTTTGTGAACTGACCCAGGGAAGGCAAGGGGCCATGGATGTAAGCTCCCATCTCCTGCTGGCTGGCCCATGGTCCAGAGGGTGACCCTATCATGCTGGAAGCAGGGGTAGTGCCTGCACACTGCAGGGGTACCAAGTCCTGGTTTCCTGCTTTGGAGCATGAAGCATCTCTGGGCACCCAGGTTCTATATGGAAGGGTCTGGAGGAGGGCAAACCCACTCTCAACTCCCAGGCTATGGGTTAGGGACTTTCTGAGGCCTCCCAACCTACAACTCTGACCAGAAGCATCAGAGGAGGCTCCATCCTGGCTCTCAAGTGTCCCTGGGGAGGAGGTGGAGGAAGCCAGCAGGGACATGTTGAGAGAGGAAGCCACAAGAACTCAGTGATGTTGAGTGGCTGGTTTGCCAAAAGCAAACCCCTCTCTGCTAGCTGTTTTCACGGGACATTGTCCAGGCCCCCGGCCGGCCCAGCTCCAGAGTCCGCCCGCTGTTATTGTTGTTCTGTTTTTGGGAAGGGCCAGGGCCTCCCCACTGCTCCCCACCCACCCCCCACATGTGGGAGCCACAACCGTGCCGAGCATTTTCCGCTGAGCTCAGCAGAATCCACCCAGAAGGTCAAGGACCAGGGAAAGGGCCTGTCCATCATAAAAGGAGCTGTACTCATTTCCCGGAGTAGGGGAGATGAAAATAAGCAAAACAAATGGGGGAAGGGCCCCCCTGCTGCCAGGCCACCTCCTCCCCCGCTGTCCAGCACCCCCACCCACCGCCTCCTGAGGACAACCATCCCTTTTGCAGGAATTTTACAGCCAAATCGCTTAATGTGATTATAATAATTATTTCTTTACTAGAAGTTGTATAAACAGTCTCTTTTGAAATTTCCTGCAGGGAGGCAACTCCAGAGCTCTGCAGGGAGGAGGGCAGCAAGGCAAGCAGGGGAGAGGTAGCAGTGGGGTAGCCTGTGTGTGCATACATGCATGAATGCATGCATGCATGCATGAATGAGGGTATTCATGTGTGCTTTGGTGCACACCCTAAGGATACGTGTGCATGCATATAAATGTATGTTTACACATATACGGTAGGTATGCTTCTAAGTGTACATGTGTGTTTGCTGTTCATCGACATGCACATGTATATGTTTTTCGATGTTTGTATGTGCTTTCATATGGGA
>CABHPQ010174988.1:0-38984 GCA_902168405.1 Peromyscus aztecus | reverse complement strand
GAGAGATTTGTCCTGACCTTGGGCCAGGCAGGACTGGAGAAAACTCCAGCTACAAGAAACAACACCTTGTCTTCTAAAGAACTGTTATCCTTAAACATGACAAAATTTTATAATGACCATTTTATTACTACCATTATTTAGACAGTTGGGTTCTCTAGCTCGTGACATAAGGAGTAAGCGGAGAATTTTATTTTTACTAACAAGAATTAAATCATGACTACTTTAATTTCCTTTAAAGCCTTTCACATACTTGAAGGAATGTAATCTGTATAGCAAATGTAATAACTACAGTCTCCTAGCTTAACATATGTTGTATTTAGAGGCTCTGGTTTATTTAGTTTAGTAGAATATTAATTTTTTCATATTACTCACAGGAAAATGTGGTGTAACCATCAGTAAGACATTAGGCTTTGTGCTCTTTGAAGAATTTTCTTTCACTATGGGTAAGACACTGGAAAGAGGGATGCCTGAGGAGTTATATACTACAGAAGAGTAAGTGATAATTATTGCAAAATAAAACACACAACACGCTGGGCAGAGTGATGATGCCTGTTAGTAATTGTAGCCCTTGGAAAGCTGAAGCAAGAGAAACACAAGTTTGAGGCTAGTTTAGGTTGTAGATTTAGTTTCTACCTTAAAAAAAAGAAAAGAAAAGAAAAAACGAACAGATAGAGCTAGAGAGGTGGCTCAGTATAAAAAGGTATTTTCCCCTAAGACTGATAACCTGAGTTTTATCCCCAGGATTCACATGGTGAAAGGAGATTCCCTGAGGCTGTATACTGACTTCCAATATGTATGCTGTACCTCCCTCCCCAACAACTAAATAAATGTTTCTTTGTGTGTGTGTGTGTGTGTGTGTGTGTGTGTGTGTGTGTGTGTATGCGTGTGTGTTTGATTTGCCAGGTTACCTTATTTTACTTTACTTTTAACAATGAGAAAGAAACAGAGGGCTTGGAGTTTTGTGGGTGGGGGAGGAGAAGATCTGAGAGGCATTGGAGGAGGGGAAAAGTGTGATCAAAGTACATTATATGGAAAAAAGTTTCTCAATATAAAAAGCATTTATCTATAATTTTCTATTAAAATAATTTAGATAATCTCTCTAAAATGATTTTAGCAATAAATGCATAATGAATTTCACTTTATAAAACTTACATAGGAGGGAAAACTGAACTGTTCCATCTCAGGGCTTTTCTTTGACTCATTTAAAAACCGACCAAGGGCAGTGATACATGAAGAGCAAGATATTTAATTCTCTGAACTAAAGTATGGTAGCAAACTTGGATCTGAGTCCTGAAACTGCCACTTAATAAACTGTGTAGTCCCCGTTTTCCTGACATAGGTCTCCTGTTAAATGATGATATATTTAAATTTAATACTTACGGATATTTTCATCTAGCTTTCACATGACCAAGAAATGGGATTCCTGTGGTTTCCTCTATGTTCATTTATTTCCACTTGTTCTCCAAGCCCCTGCACTACCCCAGTATGAATTTTGTAGTTAATCCATCTAAACCCCTTCCAATCTGAAAGACACTTGGCTTGGAGTAATTAATCTTGTGTTGACTGCTAGTCTCATTACTCAAACTGATGGTGCCTTCAGCACACTAGAAAGCAGAATTGTGCTGAATAGCAGGAAAATGAAGGATTTGCACCAATTGCTTACTTCACAGGCCTTTCTAGTCTTATTGACCCTTAATACTCACCTCATTGGCCTCCAAGGCCTTCTGTGCCTTCAAGTCTTTAGGAACCCAATCAAGATATCTAGAGGTGACTGCCATTGTGGTCCCTGTCTGTGACTACAACATCCCTGGTGAGACTCAGAAAACCAGTGCTTAAAGAAGTGGCAAAAAATACATTATGTTTCATTTAGTTAAACCCATATTCATCCACTCTACTGATGGATGCAAGATCACACAGAAAATCCAGCAGATGAAAGTGGTCAAAGAAATAAACTGCTAGACAAAAGAAGGTGAAATATCACTGAGGAAGAGAGAACTGAGAAGATGAGATCAGCTTAAATAGCTTCCCACGGTGCACTCCACGACATTTAAATTTACACAAACAAAAATTAAAAGAAAACAATGATGGCTTATTTTTTTTCTAAACAACTCATGTGGTTTTGATTTTGGAACAGAACATGAAATTATACAAATTTTGAAATACTTTAGCTGAATGTTTATTTTATTTTTCATACAATAATTCTGTACATGGTTTTTCTCCCCCATTCACCTCCGATCCTCCCCATCCAATAGAGTTTCTACATAATCATCACATCTTATTTCACTGTTGAAATAGATGAAAGACACAATGGAATGAGAAAATGGATGCTGTGGTTTGTCACAGTGCATGTAGTTAGTAGCAAAACTGAGATTTAAACAATATTGATATTTCATTTTATGAATTTTAAAATTTTCAAAGAGTTCTTCTTAATTATTTGAAGAACAAAATCACCTGTTGAGATGTCTAGAAAGTGTTTAAGAGGGTAATTATGCCCTGGTATGCCACATGAAATAAGCAAACCCAAATAATATTGCCCTCATCAATAATGCCATTGAATTCACCTTGACCAAATTAGTTACCATTTTCTGTACATCTTATCTCACTATGTAGAGTGGATCATCCAGCTGTTATGAAAATCACTCCTACAAAGTTTAAATCACTGTTAGAACCAAGTAAAATTATAGCCAGAAAGAAATGAGAGCAGGAGTTGAAAGATTTATAAGTGTCCTACGAGAGATCACTTCTTCCATACTACATATTTTGCAGATCTTCAATATAAACATAGATATCTGCGGCAAAATTCATTAATGTCTGTAAGACTTCAGCAAACCATATGAGATGCCTCAATAGAACACTGGTATTGTCATGGTTAGTTGTTGCTGTTGTTATTATTATTATTTTCATGATGGTGTGCACTTAACTCAAGTCCTTGCACATACCAGGCAAATACTCTATCACTGAGCTACACACTCTGACCTGTTTTCGCTCTTAAATAAAAAGCTCAAAATCATAGTGAAGAATACTACTAAGACAGGATACAGATGAGTGGGTGAAAACAGGATCATATCTATAATCCAGTTTCTTTCTACTCTCTGATGGGTCAACTTCTTGTTTCTAGAGGTCAACTCCTTTAATTCTGCATGTGTTTTTTAGATGAGGTTAAGCTTTCTTTGTAATGACTCAAGCCATTAAGACTGGGAAGCCTTTTTCTGTCCACCACTTAAGTTCATTCATTGGCAAGCAAAGATCAGGACCTCAGTACTGTACTGAACAGTTTCCTTTTATACCTGAGAATTCAAATGAATAGGTTTTATGATCTGCAGAGACCTGAGATGTGACACTCTTAAGTCTCTAATCTGTTAATAAGTTTCCCTATAGCAGCTGCAACTTGCAGTTGGTTGCCATTTGGAGTAATAGTATACTGTAGCTGGAGCTTTCTCAGGTCCCACCAGGGCCTGCAGCTGCTCAGACCCAAATAAGCATACCGAGGCTTATATTAATTATGAACTGTATGGCCTAATGGCTCAGGCTTCTTGCTAGCTAGCTCTTACATCTTAAATTAACCCACTTCCACAAATCTATACTTTGCCACATGGCTTGTGACTTACTGGTATCGCTACATCTTGCTTCTCCTGGCAGCAGCTGGCAATGTCTCTCAGCTCTGCCTTTCTCCTTCCTCTCTCTCTAGTTGAAATGTACTGCCTAACTTTATTCTGCCTCACCATTGGACAAACAGATTTATTTAACAACCAATCAGAGCAACACACATTCACAGCATACAGAATGACATTCCCATCATTTCTCCTTTTCTTTCTATTGAAAAGGAAGGTTTTAACTTCAACAGAGTAAAATTACATATAACAAAACAGTTATCAAACTAGAATTATAGTTATAATATCTAGTCTATTTGTACTTGGCAAAATTTAAGAAGATAACATATCTATCCTATATTTGTGAATCTAATGTTTCATGTCTACCTTATCTCTTATCATAACAAAGGAAAACCATAATTATAACTATCTAGGCTTCATCAAACTACATCAAAGACTTCAGAAGGATACAATATTATTTAAGTAAACAAGAAGAGCATTGTGAGCAACTTCCAAAAACCTAGAAAGACAGAGACAGCTGTCTGCCTGGACAGTCATCCAAAGTTCCTCTGTAACATTGGGGCATCCATTTTTCAGACTACAGGCTTAGAGTCTCTCAGTTGATTCTTCCTGTGTCCTGTAGAATGTCTGGCAGTTTCTTCTGCGAAGCAGGAACCTGAAGGATCATTTTGCCTTGCAAAGTTCAATGGTCACATTCCTATGTTTCCTGCATGACCACTCGATACAACATTTTGTTAAACAGTCCAGGCAAAGAACAGTTTCTTGTCCAAATGGCTATTTTTGCCAAGAAGAAGATAAACTCCATACAGAGTATCTTTGCTGTCAATCTTCCTCTCTGAATTAAATTGGTACTGCCAGGAGCAGACATGTCTCATTGTCCAGGAAAGTCTAAGTTTTTAAAACATTTTAAATGCCATACTCTGTAGGTCTTTGAAGTGTTTGAAGATTACCTACCTAATTGAAATATTTCTATGTATACCTAGAAAGCTTAACATGACTATAAGTTTGACTATCATAGAAGACTAATTATTAATCTGTATTTCTTAATTATCCATTACAGTTTAAAAGAGCTGCATAAACATAATACCTTAAACAAGAGTAGAAATATACATACACTATAACAAAATTAACATTAACTTTGTATCAATAAACTAGAATCTATACAAATGTAAAACATTTTAAACAAGTTGCTTTTTAAAAGTAGGTTCAACAATCCACCCTTTTATCCTATCATATCTCTATTCTATATTTTCATATCATATCCCCCTTTCTTCTTTTAGAAAGATATTGACTATGACCAATAACAATTTGTAACCAGCAACCTAAACAAATACAAGCATCCATAATCCATTTTTTGGGAATGTGGGTGGAGTTTTCTAGGCTACTTCCTGCTAATAAATGGCACTGTATTCTTATGAGGATCCTGAGAAAATTTTAGAATTATGGTCAAGTCCTGACTGGAATAGTCTGTGAGGCTATATTCTCTGAGCCAGTTGCCTTGAAGTTGATTTTGGATGATCTGGGCCATGGTGTCATTGGTGACCTTTTAGGGGTCTTGGCTGGTCAAATCATATTAGCCTGGAAGCAATCCATAGGTTCTCATCTTCTGAGGAAACAAAAATAGAACCTCTTTTCCAAGGCAACATATCCTTAGACATAAACTTTGAAGTCCAGATACCTTTTATATATATATATTTAACTCAGCAGCTTTTACAATCAAATGTCTCTCTGCAATTAAAAATCTCAAAGACCATATAATGCAGACTTTCTGTGTGATTTCCATCTTTACGTGGCTTATTTTTATATTACTTTTACTGTCTCTTTAAATATTTTATTTTTTAAAACTATCTATTTCTTTATTTAACTGTCTATCCTTCTTTTCTTCTTTCATTTCAGCCTATGTACATTTTTACACACGTTGTGAACTGTTTAAACTTTATTCCATCTGAATCTGCCTTGTTCTGAATCTATAATCCTTTTCTGGCCAGGAGAGATTTTAAACTGTTAAACTACATGGCCAGGATGAAAAGCAGCCACTTTGGCTGCTGACTCCACCCATTTCAGCTTTTCAACATGGTGGAGGTAATTCACCTCTAGCTCTGGGCCATGTGTACCATCAACTCTCAGAAGCAGTGGGTCTATGCCTCCTTTAAAGCAGAGTGTAGGACTGGAGAGATGGCTCAGAGGTTAAGAGCACTGGCTGTTCTTCCAGAGGTCCTGAGTTCAATTCCCAGCAACCATATGGTGGCTCACAACCATCTGTAATGAGATCTGGTACCCTTTTCTGGCCTGCAGACATACATGCAGACAGAACACTGTATACATAATAAATAAATAAATTTAAAAAAAAAGCAGCGTGTAGCCCAGAAACTTCTTTTTTTCTTTCTTTTCTTTTCTTTTTTTTTTTTTCCCTGTACTAGCAAAAGCTATATCCACAATGCACCATGTTGCATGACTTGCAAAAAACTCTGTGTAACTCTGTAGGAATCCACCATGTTGTAGCTCCAGCCTGCATGCTTTGAACCCGCCAAAGCCACAAGACACATCACTGTACCTAGGTCTGCCATGAGCGACATGAACTAAGAAGGTGCTCTTATCTACATTTATAATGTCTTCTTAAGCTCTCTCAGGTTTTAGGTGGAAACTCTTGTCACCATGTGTGGGTGCCAATTGTAGGCAAATTTCTAAGTGGTCTTATTAAATAAAAAACATGGAGCCAAATATAGGGGTGAAAGCCTTAGAGAGATTAGGGAAATAGGGAAATCTACCAGCCAACCTTACCTCACCAACTCTGCAGCTTCCAAATGCAGGCAGGAAGTATAGGCAGGATAAGCAGACAAGGAGAATTCTGGGAAGAGGAAGGCCGAGTCAGGAATTGCCAGCCAGACACAGAGGAAGCAAGATGACAAGGCAAAACAAAAAAAGGCACCAAGCCACATGGCTAAATATAAATAAGAATTATGGGTTAAATTAAGTGTAAGAGCTAGTCAGTAATAAGCCTGAGCTAATGGCCATACAGTTTGTAATTAATATAAGCCTCTGTGTGATTACTTGGGGGATGCAAATGGGAGAGTTTTGTCCCCACTACCAGCCAGCCAGGACACAGGAAAAACTTCCAACTATAGTAACCCAGATTCAGAAGGACAAACATGGTATGTACTCACTCATAAGTAGATACTAGATGTAAAGCAAAGGATAAACAGACTGCAACCTATAGCTCCAGAGAAGCTAGCTAACAAGGAGGACCCAAAGAGGGATGCATGGATCATCCTGGGAAGGGGAAATAAAGGAGATCTCCATGAGTAAACTTGGGTTTAGGGGTGAGCAATGGAGGGTATGGGATGGGGGATAAGAATATAAGGGAACAGATGCTCAAGCTGGAACAGGGATGGAGTTGGAGTGCAATGAAAGAGACACTATGATAGAGGAAGATATTATTGGGATAGAGAGAAACCCCATGCTAAGGAAGTTGCCAGGAATCCCCAAGTATGACCCCAGCTTAGACTGCTAGCAATAGTACAGAGGGTGCCTGAACTGGCTTACCCCAGTAATCAGTTCAGTGAATACCCTGTCATCATGGAGCCTTTCTCCAGCAGTAACTAATGGAAGCAGATGCAGATATCCACAGCCAAACACCAGGCCGAGCTCCGGGAATCCAGTCAAAGAGAGAGAAGAGGGATTCTATGAGCAAGGAGCATCAAGACCATGATGGGGAGACCCACAGAGACAACCAAACCAAACTAGCGGGAACTCATGAACTTTAGACCAAAAGCTGTGGAGCCTGCATGGGACTGGACTAGGCCCTCTGCATAAGTGAGACAAATGTGTAGCTTGATCTGCTTAATGGGCCCCCTGGCAGTTAGATTAAGAGCCATCCCTGGTGCATGAGCACGCTTTTTGGAGCCCACTACTTATGATGGGACACCTTGAACAGCCTTGATGCAGTGGCTGGGGTAGGGGGTGGAGGGTAGGGGTGGCCCTTGGACTGGCCTCTACTGAATGTACCAGGCTCTGCTGACTTGCCATGGGAGGCCTTACCTTCCTGTAGGAGGGAATGGAGGGTCAGTTGGAGGGGGGAGGCTGGAGGACCAAGAGGAGGGAAGAGGGAGATCTTTGATTAATATGTGAAATGAATCAAAAAATTTCTTAATAAAAAAGTATCCATTTACTTCCTAAAATTACACGGTCCAAAGATTAATATACTATTTCATGTGTACTTTAAATTCTAGATCTTTGTAACCTAGAAGTGGAGAGGTTAGTCTGAGGTTACACAGTAACCCGAAATTCTATCACACATACTACAGTAACCAAGCTGGGCTCACATTTTATATTAAATGTATATGGCATTTATACTCTCCCTGCCTTTTGTCTTTTGCTCAGTCTTATGAAAAATATACAGGATGTATATTTCCATGTCACCTTTTTAGTTTACTAAATTAAATGTACATTTTACCCTTTTTATTATTCTTTTTAATAGTGTAATACTCACATTTTATTTATTTGTTCATTTAATTTTAAGACATGTTTAATGCACAGTTAGGTCTAATCTAGGATGTTTAACAGCAGCACTCTAAAGGAAGAAAGCATCACTCAAAACTGGCCATGTTAGATTTGAATTATTATTGTTGAAATCACTAGATTGTTAGATTAAAAATTCTTCTGCTTTGAGTGTGAGTCAAATGATTTTGTGTTGTACAACCAAGAGATAACCACTCATTTTCTTGTACTAGACATAACAACACATCAAAATGATTATTTTAAAATCTCAATCATTATCTTACTTTTGAGAAGTAAGGGAGCCACCAAGCAATTTGAATTTGATAATGAGCAAATGTGTGATCTCAATTAGATGGTGGCCACTGATTATAACATCTGCTCATAATAGAGAAGATGGTCCTCATTTGCTTAAGCTTTAAAACAGCAATTTTGTCCTGAGGTTATTATATAGATTTATTTTTTTTAGTCCTTAATGTTGCTCTTAGAACTCACAATTGCTTGCAAAGTCCTATCTGCCCAGATGCTCTGTGTCAGGCAAGGGAATTGAGACCTTAAAGGCTCCCCTTCAATGCTCTTCTGTTTATTTCCCAGTATACGTAACAATTGGAGAATGACATCTGCTTCCATGTACTGTGTCATTGTTACAGAATTGCACTGGACATAGATGATAATGCCCTTCCTATGACTTCTTTATGGAGCATGCTTCTGAACCTGAAAGAAAACAAGGGAAAAAACCTGATGAAAGCGTCTTCCTGGTGATTGCAGAATTTGAAAGATCCAATAATGCTCACAACCGGTCAGGGTGTAAGGAAGCAAGGACTGCTATGTCCTCTGTGATGCCAGAAAAGAAAACAAGAGCTGTGGATAGTAACTTAAAAAAAAATGAGTAGACATGCTGTCAGGCCAGAATGAGTTTTAATACACCAATAGTGACTTCATGTGTTTGACATACATGCTGACATTTTGAAAGGCTTTTTACATCCAGTGCATTTTCATTAAAATTGAGCATGTAAAACTAGACATTCTATTACCAGATCATAAAACCAATATATTCTTGATGTTTCTTGGAACAAGATTTTCACAAATTTGCAACTGTAAGAATGTAACCTTGAGAAAGGTTCGGGGTGGGGGGGGGGCAAGCAAGCCTTGATTCAAAAACTGTTCTCAAGGAAAGATTTTTAACTTTAAAAGTTTTTTTCCCCCTAAACAATGTTACTCCATAAAAATAAAATCACCAAGTTTGCATGAGGCTAGGTAATAATCAATTTTATTCTTGATATCTACCATATTTTAATAATAATCAAAGCACACTGAATTTTCAGGTTTTAACAATGTCAATGTAGAGAAGGAAACCAATGCTTTTAAAACAACTTTTTGGAGACAAAATTAAAACGGAAAGCATTTGAAAGCAAAAAAAAAAATTGTTATTTACAAAACAAACTCAATAAATTAGATTCTGAATGTGTGATGTTTGCCCCATCTCCTTCCAGAATCCTCTTTTATTTAGAATTGTCTTGCTTTCTTCTTCCTTATGTCTCCTCTGCAACATGACAACAGTTCTCATCAATAAACAAAAGGGAAATATTTTAACCAGAGAGGATACGTTTGTAGGTTTTAGTAACATTTGTATTTAAATTTTTTTACCTTAACTTTGTTCTTAATAAATACATTTGTTGAGTCAACTTACCTCATTGAAGTTTACCTTTAAGATAAAATGAAGGCCACATGGAAAAGAAAGGCTGAAATCACAGTTGGTACCAAGAACCCATTGTCTAAGATTTTGCTATTTGAAATTATTTATACTTACTATTTAGCAACAGATTTTAAATGGTATAACCCTGTTTAGGGCCTAAGGTTTACACGGCAGGATGTGCCCACCTGCATGCCTTAAAGCATTAATTTTCTCTGTTTGGGTAATAAATATCAACAATTCTTTTCATCCAGGAACTGATTTAAGCAATTACTGTATCGTATTGACCATAATTAAAGTTAAGACAGTTAGAAAAGAGCTATGATGTCATTATGATGCAAACACCCAGGGAGTGGACCACAATTAATTCCCAGTTATATTTACTCTCAGTTTTAGGAGTTGCTGTGACACATTCGCGCTGGTAATCTGCAGGACATCCTAAGCCCTGTCTAAATCTCAGGGCTGTAGCTCATCCAGAATAGTGGGATGGAGCCTGTTGAGACTCCAGGTTGTTACAGAAATAAGGCCCCAAAAAAGGGAGTCACTAATACAGACAGGCATGAAAGAACATGAGAGGAAGGACATGGAGGAGAAGACGTTGGCCCGAGGATGTGAGTCCTGTAGTCTTTTTCCCAGTCCAGACTTAATGTGCACAGGTGTGATTAATAGACATCTAAAAAATGCAGCTGCTGGGTGCTGGGTTAGTTCACACTCCTGGGGCCCTTCATGCTTGAAATCAGGCTCCTCACTGCACCAAAGCCACAGGTCCATGCCTTCAGGAAAGACGCAAGCACAGCACAGGGGTCAGGACATTTTCCCATCATGACATCTTTCCGTTGGCACTTTTGGTTTTATGCCATGGTCCTTTGACAACCACTGCTTTTCTACGGTAGTGAAGTCAACTTCTGTGTGATTTAAAACTTTTAATGTAAATAAGACTTTGTCTAGAGAATTGGTGATGGTAGAGAATTCTGCTCGCTTTTTTTTTTTCAGACATCTGTGAGATTTTCTATAATAAACTGTGGGTTGATGCCTATTGTGGAATACTTTATGTTGAGCATGAATATTTTTAAATGCTTAAGAGGTGTAAGCAGGAACACGGTCTATCTTGAGGTCCTGTGGACAGTCCAAAATCGAAAATACAGCTTTCTTTTCCCGTATGAACAACAAGTACTATTTTTTTTTATTTCCACTGTGCACAACTTCTTCAAGGACTAAATAAGGAGCACGCCTTGAACTGCCTTATTTAGCTTAATTCATTTTTTAATTACGCACTTGTAAGAACTCTTAAGGGCCTCCTTAGCAGTCCTGTTTGCATTTTCAAAATTCAGTTGTTCTGTAAGCACCTTTTCTGTATTGGAGTCACCTGTAAGATGTCTTGTCACTTGTAAGAGTCAGGCCACAGAGATTGAGTACAATTTGTCCTGGCCATGGCAAATTTAGGTTAACAAACCAGATAATGACAAGGTTTTATTGATTGTTCATTTGCTTTTTTTCTTTTTCAGCAGGAAAGCTACTGTTATTTAAGTTAGATAATTCAAAAGAAGTCTTGACAGCTTTAGAAGACTCGTTCTAAAATGAATTTCCCTCTGACTAGGTACTTTTCTCAAGTCTGATTTTAAAAGCCAGGCTGCAGCACCTTCCATGCAGTTGACCTTTCTGGGTCCTTAAAGACTTGATATGTTAAACAAAAACGAAAACCAGGATAGAACCACAAAAGAATACAAAAGACTCATCTTTGTGAGTGCCTACCAGAGACCATTCACTCTGTAAGGAGAGAATAACAACTAACCAGGGTATGAATGACTCTTTATAGCAAGTATCATAAGGTCTATACTTGTATTACATTTGTGATAGGTCCTTCAAAAGAGTCAAAATCATAGAAATTCAAGATCCAAAATTTTTACCAAACATATGCAACACAGTGAATACTTTCCTGATATGATACTAGCTTAATAAATCTTAATGTAAACCTACCCATCAGTAAGTTGTGTATGAAGTTCATATTTAAATTTGTATCTCATCTCTAATATCTCTTGTTATGTATGTATCAATATGCCAAAATTGAAAAAATAAAATTACACACTTCTGGAACTAGCGTTTTTGATTTTAGATAAAGGATATTCAACCAGCTCTAGATGTACAAAACTTCTGTGATAAGAGGAGAGGGAGAAACAAATATGGTTTAGACTCAGTCAGTATATGGAAAAGGGTAAAAGGAAGTGCCTAGATGCCTATATGTACACACACATATTCCTGTACTCATTTGTAAATGGATTGACTAAATTAAAAAGAACATTAGAATAGACAGGTATGGAAATAAATTTTAATTCTCAAATATCTTGATAATGTATTAAGATATTTAAAAAGAGAAATGAAGGATAAATGTTTGAATTTTACCCTCATATATTTTATTATCTTTTTAGTTACTACTCATACTAATTCATACATATGAGAAAGAATAAGACTCATTTAGAGAATAGGACATTGTTTTAAAAATAGATGCAATCTTACAGACCTTTGGTAGAGATTGCTTTTGTGTCACCATTTCAAAATATATGCTTACAGTGAGCCTGCTTCCTGACATACCACCATGATGTTTAAGATGTCACAGTTAAGCTGAGATTCATTTATCCATGGAAATGTTATCTTTAGCTTCTATTTTAAAACTTACTGAAAATTGTTTTTGTTACAAAATACCAACCTTCTTCTATTCACGATATAGTTTCCTTTAATATTAACTGTGGTGGTCTTCTTGCATTTTTTTAATTGATAATTCAATTCACTTGTGGGATCACTTCTATACAGATAGAAGTTGCACACCAAAGTTGCACACCCCACTTACCATGAGGAGTGCATGGTGGCTTTTCTGTGACAGACTTAGTTCTCTTCTACCACGACCTATAAATCCCTGGCTTCTAAATCCTCTTGGAGACTTCTTCCATGCAGGCTTTCCCTCGGGTCTTCTTCTAGCCCTCCTCTGCAGCTGCCACGAACATATTTTCTATCATTCCTTGGTTTAGCAGATGGAGAAATTAAAAAATAATGAATTCAGAGAGTTTAACTGATCACAGTAATGAAGTTTCACATAAATGCCCCTTGCACCAAAATACAATATGCTTGGTTGGCACAATGGAACCGCAGTTACCTCAGAAGAGGAAGCCAGTGTCTCTTCTATGTGTATTACTTCTAAGTAGCCAGAAAGCAATTGAAACTCACTATCTTTTGCTAATTAGAATTGGCTACTTTATGTGAATTAATAAATAATTGTTAATGTCAAACTATCATCCATGATGACTATTGAAGTGTGTACATATAAGATTGTACATAATATTCACTGAAAAAGATTGAAATTATATTAGTGAAATCAGTTGCTTTGTTTACAATGTTTCAAAGAAAAAAAGAATTAGACTGAAATATAAAATAGCTTCCATTCAAAGTTAATATCAGTTTATACATAATAAACATGGTGTTCAAGGAGATGAAGTGACCTGTCCAAGGACAGATGGCTAATTATCTGGAGGGTGGGGACTGAAACTCAAGTCCCTTAGCTATCAATTAAATATCTTTCATCTACAGTGTCACAGTTACTAATTGATTAGAATTTTCAAAGATTACCAAAATAATGTTTTTCTTTGAGAAAGTACAAATTTATAGAGATAATTCATAGACAAAATAACTACAATTTACTACTAGGAAAATACATACCATATAGCATATATGAATGCTCTGTTACCTGTGAAGAAAACATGTCTTGTAATATTAAACTCAAACTTCAACCTGTAAGAGCTGATAAAGTGTCTAAAGTCTATATCCTTCTTCAGGCTAATGTTGCATCTGTTGGAAAATGTCATCTTTACTCAAATTTCAGAGATGTGAATTATTGTCCAGATGGGTAATGATTATTCACTATAACTACCCCCTTAAACAAGGTGTCTCTCTGGATAAAGCATAAATATTAATAAGGACAGTTTTTTCAGAAATCGGTGCTAAGATCAGAGGAATATGAAGGATATATATCAATAGAGTGGAGCTAACCTAAGGGGAAGTAGAAATATATAGGCTGTGATAAATCACCCTAATAATCAATCATGAAAGGAGATAACATATCTCTGGTACCTAATAAACAGGATTTGCTATGGACAGAAATACTACTGAAGATAATGTGTAACACAGGAATGTTTGCTTTGGAAATGAAGATAATTAGAACATAAAATTAAAGAAATATTCAAAACACATATTTTAGGTAAAACTACAACAACAAAAACAGCAAAAATAAAAACTAGATATTAAAAACTCTTCATAACTCACATAAAAGTCAAGCTTTTCTCGTACTTGTGTGGATTTGATCCATTTGTGTCTCTTTAGTTTAAATAATGCACTTCATTGCAGTGTTATACGATTAAAGAATGGCACAAAACCAGAAATGAAGACCTTTAAATTTTCTGTAAAGTCAACTCAGGCTGCCTTAAAGAAGGAGGCCAGGCTGGTTCTAGGGACCCCAGGTAAGACATCACCCGCCACCGCCTAACGGTCACTAAAGCCCATCCACCAACCCCAGACTGTATCCCCTCCTCTGGACTCCATATTCTGGGCCACGACTTTGGAAGACTTCTGCATTACCAGAGCCCAGACTGAATCTAGCAACCCAAAGTAAGACAGAGCCTACACCTGCCAATATTTCTTGAAGTCTGTGCAACATCCCCCAACAGCACTTCCTCCCGTGGGCTCCATATCCAAGAGCACAACCTCGGCATAAAACTTCTGCTCTACTAGAGGTTTGGCATACTAGGAATCCAAGAGACAAAGTAGGTACCTAGAACCTCAGAGGTCACATAGGTATTTGGAACCACAGGGGCAATGTTTGCACCTAAAACCCCAGAGGTCTTGCAGGCTGCAAAAACTCACTGGAGACACTCTACATTAAAGACTGGCTAGTCACCAGAAGCCCTAGTGACTTCGGCCAGAAGACCAAAGAGGAAACAAAAACCAAGACACAAAAGACCCATTCAACAAAGACAAATTTAGGAATCAACACTTAGACCTATAATCATCCTGTCCAAATGTCTAAACTCCAGTGTAAGAACAAAATCAACACCAGAAAGGGCAATATGAGAGAGAGAACAGCTACTCCACAGCAGCAAGACCTGAACAATCCAATGCAGCTGAAGCACAAGGAAACAACCTTAAAACCAAGTTTAGGAAGATTATAGATGTCCTTAAAGAGGAAATGAAAATATCCCTTAAAGAAATTGAGTAAAAGACAAACAAAAAAAATTTAGAGGAAATTAATAAATTCCTTTTAAAAATACCAGGAAATCTAAGAAGAAAACTAACAAACAGAGAAAGGAAACTGTTCAAGATGTGAAAAATGGAAATAGAAGCAATAAAGAAAACACAGAGAGAATTCTGGAAATGGAAAATCTGAGTACGTGAACAAGAAATACAGATGCAAGCATCCCCAACAGAATACAATAGATGGAAGAGAGAATCTCAGGTGTTGAAGATATAATAGAAGAAATAGATTCATTCATCAGAGAAAGTTTTAAATTTAAAAAAAGTTCTAACACAAAACATCCAGGAAATCGAGGACACTATGAAAAAAACAAGCATAATGAGAACAGAAGTAGAAGAATCCCAACTCAAAGGCCTAGAAATTATATTCAACAAAGTCATAGAAGAAAATTTTCCTGATCTAAAAAAGGACATGGCTATAAAAGTGCAAGAAGTTTACAGAACACCAAATAGATTAGACCATTAAAAAAATCCATATCACGTAATAATCAAAACACTAAGCATGGAGAACAAAGAAAGAATATTAAAAGCTGCAAAGGAAAAAGACTAAGTAGCATATAAAGGCAGACCTATTAGAATTACACTTGCTATTTCAATGGAGATTAAGTCAGAGAGGCCTGGACAGATGTCTTGCAGACTCTGAGTGACCATGGATTCCAGCCCAGACTACTCTACCCAGCAAAACTTTCAATCACCATAGATGGAGAAAACAAAATATTCCATGATAATAAAATTTAACAGTATCTATCCACAAATTCAGCCCTACAGCAGGTACTAGAAAGAAACCTCTAGGCCAAGGAGGTTAACTACACTCATGAAAACACAAGAAATAAATAATCTCACACCAGCAAAATCCAAAGAAGGGAAACAGACACACACACACACACACACACACACACACACACACACACACACACACAATACTACCACCACCACCACCAAATAACAAGAATTAATCATTGGTCATTAATATATCTCAGTATCAATGGATTCCATTGTTAGTATTTTTGCGCAGTTACCCTGCAAGAAAGCCTCACGAATCACGACAGAATCCGCTGATAGAGTTTATTGGGGAGAGAGAAGGGGGAGTGAGGGACCGCGCGGGTGAAGACACGTGAGGGGAGAGAGAGAGAGAGAGAGGGCCCGCCGAGAGAGAGGAGTGGAAAGGAAGAGAAGAGGAAGAGAAGAGAGATTAGGACAGTCATGGCGGCTTTTTATAAGGCGGGGGCGTGTCCAGGTAGACTTAGGTGACGTAGCCATGCTGCGCGCTTGCGTGGCTACGTGACATCACAGATCCCGGTCACGCGAGACGCCTTAACCCGGAAATGGCTATTTTGACCTGGAGTCCGCCAGGCGGATGTGTCCGGGTGGTTGGTTGCCTTGGTTACCAGACGCCTTGAACCGGAAATGCCTATCCTGACCTGGGGCTATCTGGGCGGAGTCGGCCGGGCATGTACAGACATGCCTGACCTTGGGGGTGTTGTGAACCCTTCATCCATTCCCAATAAAAAGACACAAGATAACATTAAAAAGACACAGGATGGTTATGAAAACAAGCTCCACTCTTCTGCTACATACAAGAAAAACACCTCAACACCAAATACAGACACTACCTCAGAATAAAGGATTAAAAAAGATTTTCCAACCTAATGGACCTAAAAAGCAAGCTGTTATAGCCATCCTAACATGTAACAAAATACACTTCCAACCAAAATTCATCAAAAGGATGGAGAAGAACATTTCATACTCATCAAAAGAAAAAAATCACCAGGAGAACATTGCAATTCTTAGCATCTATTCTCCAAATACATGGGCACCTACATTTGTAAAAGAAACCTTTCTAAAATTAAATCACTTCAAATGTCACACATTAATTTTAGGATACCCCACTCTCACCAATGAACAGGTCATCCAGATCAAAACTAGACAGAGAAATAATGGAGCTAACAGACAATGTGAACTAGATGGACCTCACAGCTATCTACATAACATTTCACACAAACACAAAAGAATATACCTTCTGAGCACCTCACAGAACATTCTTCAAAAATTGAACATACACTTGATCACAAAACAAGCCTCAACAGATACAATAAAATTGAAATAACCCCCATCTTACTTAGGGTTTTTATTGCTGTGAAGAGACACCATGACAAAGAAAACATTTAATTAGGGAAGGTCATTTACAGATTTCAACAGCAACAGAAACTTTATTCTATAATTATCATGACGGTGAGCATGATGACATGCAGGAAGATGTGATGCTGGGGTAGCTGAGGGTCCTATATCTTGCAGGCAACAAAAAAGCAAATGAGAGACTGGGTGGTATCCTGAGCATAGGAAACCTCAAAGTCTGCCCCCACAGAGACACACTTCCTCCAACAAGGTCATGTACTCACTCAAACATATCCACACCTCCTAATAGTGCCCACTCCCTATGAGATTATTGGGGCAAACTACATTCAAATTACCACACTCCCTGTACCTTATCAGACCATCATGGATTAAAACTGAATTTCAACAACAGAAACTATAGGAAGCCTACCAACTCATGGAAACTGAATATCTCTACTGAATCATCACTGGGGCAAGGAAGAAATTTAAAAAGAGAGAGGAGGAATTATATGAGCAAGAGATATTGAAACCGTAATTGGAAAAAGCACAGGGACAAATAGCCAAACAAGTGGAAACGCATGAACTGTGAACCAATGGCTGAGGAGCCCCCATGGAACTGGACCGGGCCCTCTGGATAAGTGGGACAGTTGATTAGCTTGAACTGTGTGAGAGGTCCCCAGGCAGTAGAGCCAGGACCTGTCCTTGGTGCATGGGCTGGCTTTTTGGAGCCTGGGGCCTATGTTGGGACACTTTGCTCAGCCTTGGTGCAGGGAGGAAGGGACTGGACCTGCCTCAGCTGAGTCTACCAGGCTGGACTGACTCCCCAGGGGAGACCTTGCCTTGGAGGAGGTGGGAATGGGGGCTGAGTTGGGGGGGAGGACTGGGGGGTGGGAGGAGGGAGGATGGGGGAATCCGTGGCTGATATGTGAAATTAAGTTAATTATAAAATAAAAATATATTAAAAAAAGAAAAAAAAAAGAATTCAATGAAAATGAATGCACAACACACTCAGTCTTATGAGACACAATGGAAGCAGTACTAAGAGGATATTTCATAGCATTAAGTGCCTTCATGAAGAAATTAATGAGATATACTGGTAACCTAAGGCACACCTGAAAGCTCTAGAACAAAATGAAGCAAACACATCCAAGAGGAGGGCTGAAATCAATAAAATAGAAACAAAGAGACTAATACAAAGAACCAATGAAACAAAGAGTTGGTTCTATGAGAACATCAACATGATAGACAACCCTTATCCAAATTAACTATAAAGCAGAGAGAGTGCAACCAAACTAACAAAATCAGAAATGAAAAGGAGGATATAACAACAGACTTGGAGGAAATCCAAAGAATCATTAAGTCATGCTTCACAAACCGGTACTCCACAAAACTGGAAAAATCTAAAAGAAATGGACAATTTTCTCAATAGATACCATTGATCAAAGTTAAATCAAGATCAGATGAACAAGTTAAATATACCTATAACCCCTAAGGAAATAGAAGTAGTCATTAAAATCTCCCAACCAATGAAAGCACAAGGCTGGATGGTTTTAACACAGAATTTTACCAGACCTTCAAAGAAGAGCTAATATCAATATTCCTGAAATTATTCCACAAAATGTAAATAGAACATTGACAAATTCATTTTATGAAGGCAGAGTTACTAGGACATCCAAAGCACACAAGGACTCAATGAGAATTACAGACCAATTTCCCTCATGAACATTGAAGCAAGAATATTCAACAAAATACTCGCAACCCAAATGTAGGAACACATCAAAAAGAACAAATAGGTTTCATCCCAGAAATGTTAATGTAATCTACCATATAAACAAACTGAAAGGAAAAAAAAATGATCATCTCATTAGATGCTGAAAAAGCCTTTTTCAAAATTCAACACCCCTTCAAGATAAAAGGAACATACCTAAACATAAGAAAGGCAATATACAGCAAACAAATAGCCAACATCAAGTTAAATGGAGAGAAACTTAAAACAATTCCATTAAAATGAGGGACTAGACAAGGCTGTCTACTCACTCCATATCTATTCAGTATAATACTTGAAGTTTTAGCTAGAGCAATCAGACAACTGAAGGAGATCAAGAGTATACAAATTGGGAAGTAAGAAGTCAAATATCACTATTTGAAGATGAAATGATAGTATATATATAAGCAACCCAAAAAATTCTGTCAGGGAACCACTACAACTGATAAACACCTTCAGTGAAGTAGCTGGATACAGGATAAATTTTTTAAAAAATCAGTAACCTCCAATATGTAAATGATAGATGGTCTCAGAAATTAATTGTGGAAACAGCCCCTTTCACAATAGCCACAAATAGTATAAAATACCTTGTTGTAACTCTAACCAAACAAGTGAAAGACCTGTTTGGCAAGAACTTCAAGTCATTGAAGAAAGAAATTGAAGAAGATATCAGAAGTTGGAAAAATCCCCCATGCTCATGTATTGGTAGGGTTAACATAGTAAAAATGGCCATCTTACCAAAAGCAATCTACAGAGTCAAAGAAATTCCCATCAAAATTCCAATACAATTTTTTACAGAACTTGAAAAAACAACACTCAAGCTCATATTGAAAAACAAACAAACAAACAAACCCAGGATATCTAAAACAATCTTGTATAAAAAAGAACTTCTTTAGGTACCACCATCACTGATTTCAAGCTATACTACAGAGCATCAGTAATAAAAACAACATGTTTGATCAAGGGAATTGAACTGAAGACCTATGGACACTTAATTTTTAATAAAGAAGCCAGAAATATACAATTAAAAAAAAGAAAGTATCATCCACATATGGTGCTGGTCTAACTGGATGTCAACACGTAGAAGAGTGCAAATAGATTCATACCTATCACCCTATACAACACTCAAGTCTAGGTGATCAAAGACCTCAACATAAATGCAATTATACTGAAACTAATAGAAGAAAAAGAGCAGAATAGCACTGAACTGGAGACAACTTCCTGAACAGAACACTAATAGTTCAGACACTAAGGTCAACAATTAATAAATGGGACCTCATGAAACCAAAAAGCTTTTGTAAGTCAGAGGATGCTCTCAAAAGGACAAAATAACAGACTATAGATAGGATAGATCATCACCAATCCCACATCTGACAGAGGGATGACATGCAAAATTTATAAAGAACCAAAGGAACTAGACATCAACAAACCAAGTATTCCAATTTAAAAATGGGATACAAATCTAAACAGAATTCTCAGAAAATGATCATCAAATGATTGAGAATCACTTAAAGAAATGTTCAACATCCTTAGCCATTAGGAAACTGCAAATCAAAATGACTCGGCGATTCTATCTTACACGTATCAGAATGACTACAATCAAAAGCACAAGTGACAGCTCATACTGGGGAGGATGTGAAGCAAAGGGACCACGCCTCCATTGCTGATGGGGGTGCAAACTTGTATAGCCACTTCGGAAATCAATTTGTCAGTTTCTCAGAAAATTGGGAGTCAATCTACCTCAAGGATCAGTTATACCCCTCCTGGGCATATACCCAAAGCTTGCTTTACCATACCACAAGGACACTTGCTCTGATATGTGCATAGTAGCTTTATTTGTAATAGCCAGAACCCAGAAACAACCTAGATGCTCTTCGGTGGAGGAATGGATAATGAAAATGTGATACATTTATACAATGGAATATTATTCAGCTGTTAAAAACAATGGCATCATGAAATTTGTATGTGAATGGAAAGAACTTAGAAATGATCATCTTGAGTGAAGTAACCCAGACCCAGAAAGATGAACAGGGTATGTGGTGATATATTGTGCACCCCAATAAAACTTATCTGGAGATCAGAAGACAGAGTCAGCCACTAGAATAGACATAGAGGCCAGACAGTGATGGCACACACCCATAATCCTATCACTTGGGAAACTGGATCTCTTTCAGTTCAAGACCACACTGTGAACAGAGCCAGGCTTAGTGGCACACACTTTAATCCCAACACTTGAGATCCCATGCCTTTGCTTGGGAAACACACATGCCTTTAATCCTGGTAAGTAAGATGGGGGCGCAAAAAAGGGTATTGTGAGGAAACAGGAACTCACTCTCTTTAGACTGAGGATTTCCTAGAGGTAAGAACTAGTGGTTGGCTTGCTCTGCTTCTCTGATTTTTCAGCTTTCACCCCAATATCTGGCTATGGGTTTTTATTATAAGACCATTTAAGATTCGTATTATAAGGGCATGTACTCATTTACAGGTGGATATTAACTGAAAATTAAAGGGTAATCATGCTACAATACATTGACCAAAAGAAGCTAAGTAACAAGGAAGGCTCAAGAAGAAACACATTAATCTCACTGTGAAATGGAAATAGAATAGATTTCACATGTGGTTGAGGGTGGTGGGCCTGGGAACAGGAAGGATCAGGTGGGGGAAGGATGAAGGGAGAGAATACTAGGAGAGACAACTGGAATCAGGGGCAACCCTGGGATGAGCTAGAAACCTATTATAATAGAAACTCCCAAAAATCTATGGGGTGACTCCAGCTAAGACTGCTAGCAATGGGGGATACAGAGCATGAACCAGCCATCTCCTGTAATCAGGCAAGACTTCCAGTGGAGGGACTGGGACCCTAACCGAGCCACATAACCTTTGACCTACAATTTGCCCTGCCTACAAGATATGCTGGGGGAAAGGTTGCACAGAAATTATGATAGTGGCTAACTAACGACTGGCCTATCTTGAAACCCATATCTTGAGAACAAGTTCACCCATGGCCCTGGGCCAGGACCCAGAGGCTGGGCTGGTCAGAGACCTGGGATAGAACCAAACATTAGTGGCAAAAACGTCAATGAAATGATTGCTAATGATATTCTGCTATACTCTTAGATCATTGCCTAGTCCAGTTGTCATCAGAGAGGCTTCACCCTGCAACTTAAGGAAACAAATATATAGACCCACAGCCAAACATTAGGCAGACCTTGAGGAATCCTGTAGAAGGGGAGGATGATTATAGGAGCCACAGGGACAAGGACACCTCAAGAAAACTCATATAATCAACTAACTTGGGCTCATAGGGGTTCACAGAGACTAAACCCATAAGCAGAGTGCTTGCATAGGACTGACTTAGAGCCTTCTGCACATATGTTACAGTGGTGTAGTTAGTCTTCTTGTGAGGTTCCTAACAGTGGGAGTAGGGGCTGTCTCTTACTCTGTCACCTGTTTTTGAACCCATTCCTCCTAGTGGGTTGGCTCATCCAGCCTCAATAGGAGAAGAGGTGTCTGTTCTTACTGCAACTTGACATGCCACGCCTGGCTGATTTCCATGGGAGGCCTACCCATTTCTGAAGTGAAAGGAGGAGGAGTAGATGGGGTAGAGAAGGAAGGTCATGGGAAGGAAATGGGAGGAGAGAAGGGAGGGAGGGAGGGGAAAATGTGATTGGACTGAGAAAAAATAATTAATAAAAATTTTCTGTGAACACATCATGTCACATTTTCCTTTACAACGACAGGGGCATTATTCCTACATTTCTTGGGAAAAGTGTTAATACGGCAGTTTAACCACAGATTCTTAGAAGAGTCCAATATTTCAAATAAATTTACTGTCTGATTTCTGGACAGCTTGCATAAGTGTTTCTTTAACACAAAAGGGTGTGTGTATGGATTCTGATGGGAGGGGTGTAGGGAGGATCTTGGGGGAATTGGGGAAAGGGAAACTTTAATCAGAATATATTGTATAAAAAATCTATAAAAATAAATAAAAGCATAGTAAAAACAAAAAATCATAAACAACTTTAAAATTGTATCAAAACATCGGAAGTTTTATGCCCAACTGTTCATTTCTGCTGCAGAATCTTGTAATTTATTTCAGTGTGCACAACACGCAAGCGCTGGAGGCTTTGCTCATGCTTTAGTGAACAGCTTAGTGTTGGGGATGCGCAGTGTTGCCTGAATGTTCTTGTGAGGCCTGTACACTTGTGTAAAAATGCATATGTTATCTTACCAATATCATTGCATGCATCGCTTTTTACCTCTAGCCTGTAGGGATATGAAGCAATATTTTCAGCTGCTATGAAACTTTTTTTTTAATCTATCCTGAAGGCTGGAGAGATGACTCAATGGGTAAAATACTTGATGTGATAGTATAAGGACTTGAGTTTGGATCCTCCTCAAATATATAAAAATACCACACATGGCAGCACACACCTCATAACCACAGATTCTGGCAAAGATCTTGCATCAAATAACACAGTGAAGGAATTATTCATAAAGGTACACAACATCTACCTCTATCATCTACATAAGCACACATAGGAATGCACATTCACACACACACACACACACACACACACACACACACACACACCACGCACATACAAAAATACACGTATGTTCTGAAAACACACACAAGATACAGTTTTCCATCTGTATATGTTGAATTATTCATTTTGAAATTTTTGTTTCATTAGAAAGTAGCATATATGATGTTATAATTGTATTGTCGACAATGATAAAAATATGTGTACATCAATCTATGTATGTAGCAGATGCTGTTGAAAATGAAACTATAGTCTCAGAAAAGTACAATTCTTAGAAAAGAATGCCCATTAGCTATAAGCCATTAATTGCCAAACAGATTACTTATGGAAAAGGGAAATTTGAAGTTAACTGGGCAATTATGCCATTGGGACTAGAAAAGAGAAACTTCCACGATTGTAATCATTGACTAATGGACTGGAACGCTTTGTGGTCTCCAGTCCACAGCACCAAAGGACTGAAACACACACAATTGGGAGAATAAATAGATAGTTTCAATGATAATAGTAGGAAATATTCCACTGGCTAAAATTCTCATGAACTGTAACTTTAGCGTGTCCCAAGGGTCTTTCATGGAAGTCTGGGATACTCAGCAGGCATGGTACTTATGCTTAGGGGTAGACTGAAAACTCATGCAACGCTAACCACTTCCGCTCTTCCTTGACTCATTTGGGTAATCTCTCTCCTGGGCATTTTGGGAACACCTGATAAACACAGACTCAGATAGCTCTAAATGGGAAGGGCGCTGACATCTGCCTCGAAGCATCACTTCCCTGCTGGCTGCCAACGCGGCTGCCAATGCTATCCCTGGCTGCAGGAATTGGTGATGATAACACTGTGGCTGCCTTGGGCTTTGAATGTCCCACGGTGCTGCTTGAGCATATAGTCATCTGTTAATTATAGACCTGAAAACCCCAGACATAAACCTATGGGGAGACAGGCAAAGGATGTTGGGAATACTTAATTCTAATTTAGAATCTTTACTGCTCTCTTACGATGATGGCCTCTGAACCAAATTTTTGCAACATTATTTTTCTTAATTTTCCTTTCCTTTAACAAACCACAGTGATATCTCAGAGCTCAGTTTTGTTTGACAAGAATTATTACTTTTTTTGGTGGGTATGATATGATTACGAAATTTCTTCCTTCCCTTTCCTCAGTCCCAACTCACTCTTAAAGCCCCCTTTCTCTCTTTCTAATTAATGGACTTTTAAAATTAATTTTTATTGCATGCATATGTGGATTTCTATACACATAGATCCCTAAGTATAAACTTCTCAATATGTGCAATGTGATACAAAATAGCTAAATTTCTGATATCTACACATACACTTACTCTATTAAAAAATACATGGTTCAACTTTAATTCTTATTACTCACAATAGTAATTGATTAGTTGTGATTATTTTTAAGTGCACTGCTTTCTTGTTTGTTTTGTGAACTATTTGGAATTATTTATCTTTCTTGCCACATATTTGGAATTCTTAACTCATTTTTTCATTTACTTTCTAGTTGGTTCTATTGTGCTCTGAGAACAAATTGGTTTAATTTAAATTAATTTAATTTATTACACTTTAAATAAGTTAAAGTTTATTCTCCCTCATTTTAAAGCTTCACCTATCAGAATCTCATTTAGTTTTTCATGTGTACTAGGGGATAAAAGTTCTGAATTACTGGGGTACAATATTAAGAATCTACTCTTTAGAGTTCAATTTAGGGGAAGAAAAAAATACCAATTGAAAAACAAAATTAAGCCACAAAGCAGTAATTACTGAGCAAGTAACACAGACAATTAGGATGCTTTATCTGAGCTGAAAGTCCTCTCACATTTCTCTCACATTTGGTAGAATGGATGATAATATGGTCATAGGTTTTTATATTATTCTGAATTCAGAATTGCTGCTGCTGGGCCTTTCTAATGGAAACAACTGCAATAAAATTACTAAAACATAATTTAAATAGCTATGGTATAAAAAGATATGTCTGTTAGCACGTTATATTCATATATTCATACATTAAATGGACACTTTTATGTGATAAAAGTTAATCAGAATAGAAATTTGTATATAAAAACGTGAAATACTGTTGATCATGAAGAGTCAGGGCTGACTATCCAGGAGGAAACTTCCCAGTAAGTAGCAGTTTGATTCCTCCAAGATCTGTGCCTGAAGCATGTGGTGACTTAAACAAAAGGGTCGTATCTTCATGCCCTGGAATGCGACCTACAGCAATGGCAGTGGTTGACATTATTTGGGGTGGAAGGTATGCTTGACCCTCCTGTCCAAATACATGTTACCCCATGACAGAAGTGGGTTTCTGTTAGATTGTGTGTTGCTATGACAAATTATGTATGGACAGAGTATTATCTATCAGGTAGGGTAACGTCATTGAAATTATATGTTTATTTATTTCTTCAGTTACTTATGTGTGTAAGTGTGTTCATGTGTTTGTGTATTTGAAGAACCTTATTAAATAATAGGTTTCACTATGGCATTTCTTATATCCTTGGTGATATTTATTCTTCCCTCTTCCTCTGTTTTACTCTTACCCCCAAGCTAAGTCCCCCCCATTAGTCCCTTCCCCTTCATAATAACTATGTCCTACTAATTTTCTGGCCCTCTCACAATGTCCCTTCTACCTTCCTGGCTTCTACAGTCATTCCAAGTTATTGAGCCAAACCTAAAATGAGGACCTAGGATCTACATATAAGTAAGTGCATGCTACATTTTTTTTTCTGAATCTGGGTTCTTCATCCAGTATAATATTTTCCAGTTCCATTTTTTTACTAGCAAACTCCGTTTTTCTTTACAATTTAATAGAATTTCACCACGCATATGATGTACCACATTTTTCTTATCTTGTCATCAACTGATGAGTCTCTCAGCTGTGTCTAAATAGCTGTTATGATCATAGCAGCAATGAACAGATATCTCTGAGCATGATGGTAAGTCTTTGGGGTACATGCCAAGAAGTGGTATAGATAGGTCACATGGTAAATCTAGTTTCAGTTTCTTTAGGGTTTTCCACACTGATTTCCATAATGGATACACCAGTTTCCAATCACAGCAGCAGGGAAGAAGAGTTCCCAATCCCCCACTCCTTGTCAACATTCATTGTTAGCTAATTTATTAATTTTAGCCCTCCTGGTTGGGATAAGATGAAATTTCAAAGCAATTTTTATTTGCATTTCTCTTATTGGTAAGAGTGTCTTCACCTTTTGAGGTATTTTTTTTAGCTATTTTTATTTCTTCTTTTGAGAGTTCTCTGTTCAGAAGCATAGTTCAATTTTTGATTTTGCTGTTTCTTTTATGGATTCTTTGATTCTTAAATTCCTTGTACATTCTAGATATTAACCCTTTATCAGATGTATAGCTGGCATCTATATATTTTCCTGTTCTGTGGGCCTCCACTGTACCCAATTGATTGTCTTCTTTGCTGTATATAAGCTACTTAGTATTCGTATGAAAATTATTTGAAAATAGATTTTTAAATTTTGGTAAATAGTAAGAAGTGATACATACCATTATTATTAACATCATATGACTATTAGAGCAAAATCCCAAGTCCAATGTGAACACCAAACTAATGTGCAATAAGTAATAAACAATGACAAGAGCAAAAGCCAGCAGCTTGCTTTACAGGAATCTATTTGCTTTGTCTTTAGCAAACATTATATTAGCCAGCATGCAATTGCTATGACTAAGTACATAATGAACTTAAAAGGATGAATGTTTATTTTACATCATTGATTACGTCCATAGCCTCTTGGCCATGTGGTTTCTAGACTGTGCCAGGGACCACCTCATAGAAAACATGACTGAAAAACTGATCACCCCATGGCAGCCAGGAAGTTAAAAGCAATATCCTGTTGTTCAGCATGTCCCAGTGACCTAACTTCTTCTCACTAGCTCCACCTCCAAAGCTTTCCAAATGCATGAACTTTGGGGAAACTTAGGAACCATACTTTAAGAAAAGGAGGTACAGCCTTCCTTCATCATGGCAGAGTCTATAAGAGATTGCGTCTCCTTCTCCTGTTCCAAACTTTGGAACTTTCTTAATTTTCTCACCTCAAACATGGGGGGCGGGGTGGTCTTTGACATCATTTACATGGGCTGGAGTGGGAGTCAATTTGGTACTCCAGGAGCAAAGGGAAAACGGTCTCAAACTATGTTCATTCAGGCACACCTTATAATTCAAAATTCCTACAATAGAGCTAGAGGGAAAAATGATGATGATGGAATCTTAAATAACATTCCATGTCTGTGTGATAAATTAAAGGTATCATTGACTCAATAATTTAATCAATTATATTCAATTTAGAATATATAATAATATAATCAGCAATATTTGGCTTTCTTCAGACTTAAGAAGAATAAAAGTGATAAAACCTGCAAAGGTCAAAAGATCTGCCCATTCTTGCACATGTTATATCTTTCTCATTTGTGATTATGTTCAGTCTGATACCACACATTTCAGCTGCATCAGAAATGTGTTCAACTTAAAGAAAGAAATGATACTTTCTTCTTTCAGGACATTGGATTTTTTTTACAAGAAAATATTTTTCTTACATTTTTTTTTAAAGAAAATAACTCTGAAGTGCTTACTGGAATATATGCATTGGACTTAATTCCAACAATTCTAATTTTGACAGAAATATTCATATTTTCTCGAAACTTAAATGCTTAAGCAAATGGCAGTAGTTCATCAAGTGAATAATTTTAAGTGTCATGTTCTATCTTATTCTAATACTTCTCTGTTTAAATGTGAGAGATCTCATTAGATTCATGTTTCCAGGTAAGTGATTTTAATGAATTCAGTAAATTGACGTTATTAGTTAACATCTTTGCACTCCCCATTCCCCCTTTCCCCAAAGTATAATAATGAAATTTCCTTTGTCAAATCATTTGGAGAGTCACATTTTTACTATCAGTAGGGTACCTGGTAGTACAACAGGCATTTTACCGTTGGGAGGTGAGAGTAATGGGAAAAAGGGAAGTCAGAAAAGAATTTAGCCCATTTCTTAATTGGACTGTTGGGCATTTTAATGTCTAATTACTTGAGTTCTTTATATATTCTGGATATCAGTCCTCTGTCAGATGTGGGGTTGGTGAAGACCTTTTCCCATTCTGAAGGCTGTCGTTTTGTCTTGGTGACCGTGTCCTTTGCTCTACAAAAGCTTCTCAGTTTCAAGAGGTCCCATTGATGGATTGTTTCTCTCAGTGTCTGTGCTACTGGTGTTATATTTAGGAAGTGATCTCCTGTGCCAATGAGTTCAAGATTCCTTCCTCCTTTCTTTTCTATCAGGTTCCGAGTAGCTGGATTTATGTTGAGGTCTTTGATCCACTTGGACTCAAGTTTTGTGCACGGGTGACAGATATGGATCTATTTGCAGCCTTTTGCACGTTGATATCCAGTTATGCCAGCACCATTTATTGAAGATGCTTTCTTTTTTCCATTGTACAGTTTTGGCTTCTTTGTCAAAAATTATATGTTCACAGGTGTGCGGATTAATGTCAGGGTCTTCAATTCGATTCCATTGGTCCACATGTCAGTTTTTATGCCAGTACCAAGCTTTTTTTTTTTTTTTCTGCAGTTCTATAGTAGAGCTTGAGGTCAGGGATCATGATGCCTCCAGAGGTTGTTTTATTGTACAGGATTCTTTTGGTTATCCTGGGTTTTTTGTTTTTCCATATGAAGTTGAGTATTATTCTTTACAGGTCTGTGAAGAATTGTGTTATTATTTTGATGGGGATTGCATTGAATCTGTAGATTGCTTTTGGTAAGAATGCCATTTTTACTATGTTAATCCTGTCTATACATGAGCATGGGAGATCTTTCCATTTTCTGACATCTTCAATTTGTTTTTTTCAGGGACTTAAATTTCTTGTCATATAGGTGCTTCACTTGCTTAGTTAGAGTTACCCCAAGGTATTTTATATCATTTGTGGCTATTATAAAGGGTGATGTGTCTCTTGATTTCCTTCTCAGCCTGTTTGTCAATTGTATGTAGGAGGGCTACTGATTTTTTTTGAGTTAATCTTGTATCCTGCTAGGGAGGAGGGGACTGGACCTGCCTAGACTGAATATACCAGGCTGAGCTGAATCCCCAGGGGAGTCCTTGCCCTGCAGGAGATGGGAATGGGGAGTAGGCTGGAGGGGGGGCAGGAGGAGGGAGGACAGGGGAATCTGTGGCTGATATGTAAAATTAAATTAAATTATAAAATAAAAACCTAAGAAATTAATAACAAAACACTGAGATAACCATATTGATATAATTTTAAACTTTAAAAAGAGATATTATTGGCCGGGCAGTGGTAGCATACGCCTTTAATCTACTTGGGAGGCAGAGACAGACCGATCTCTGTGAGTTCGAGGCCAGCCTGGGCTACAGAGTGAGTTCCAGGACAGGCTCCAAAGCTACACAGAGAAACCCTATCTCGAAAAAACAAAAAAGAGAGATAGAAAAAAAAAAGAGAGAGAGAGAGAGAGAGAGAGAGAGAGAGAGAGATTATTGATAATAAATTGTACTAAATGCTTTTTGAAAAAAAAAGAAATTTAAATTTAAAAGTATCCTATACTTGTTTATTCCAGAGGGGAAAACGAATGCTGTATAAGAATTGTTCATTTTCCAATCATGTGTGTAATTCTAAGAAGTTTCTGAGAATGTGTTTGAAATTTTGTCTGGGCAAAATATTGTCACTTTTTGATAAATGTGGGCTGATTTATAAATAAGTGAAACTCATTGTATGGATGCTCTGTTGTTCATAAAATCTCCAAACTCAAAACTTTCACTTGCCAAGCTAAGAATGACTGTAGTTATCTTTCAGTAGTTTAATACAATGCTTCCTTTCTGCATTTCAGTTTTGTGCTTTAGTGAGCAGTTGGGAGGGATAGGGTACCATGGCTAAATTGCTAACTACTATTAGGAAATCTTTCCTAGGGTAAAGGGTATAAAAAAGTCAGTCAACACACACTTGTGGTGAGTCATTTCACAGTATTAAACCTGATGTGCCTGCTAGGTTTAATGTTGCATTAACTTCATTTTGCATTAACTTCAGATCCATTAGTGACTTATGGGTCTACAAATATCCTTTCTTTGCCAGCATTTATTTGTAAGAGTCTTCAGCTTGCACTGAATTTCCTGTGCTCCCTTCCAATAATGACATTGTTTCAGCTGTGAGAACTTATTAGAAAATATATGATGCTTGCAGTTTTGCAGAAGTCAATTCCCCCCTGTGGAATAATCTACATTCTAATGTGACTGGAAAATCCCCATAAATTATTTCAATCTCATTTTAGACTGGGACATCTTTCATTGATTGGTAATAGCCTTAAATTGCTTTTTATTGTGATTGTAATGTTTTCTTGTCAAATGGCAGGAAACAGTAAATTATAGAGTAATTTAACAGGTGGAAATATACACAAGCAGAAATTGTTAGGAACAAAGATAAACCATTAGAACAAATTGCCGTCTGCACATACCTAATCAGTTCTTCCATGTCCGCGATGGAAGAAATCATCTTTTTCTACCACAAAGTTTAATTAATCTGAAATCTGAACTTGTACACAAAATAAAACTTCTATATTTGGGAACCACATAATCAGAAAATTAGAAAGCAACGCATATAATATATATGACATTATTTATATATGTGTGTATATGTATACACACACACACACACACACACACACACACACACACACACACATATATATATATATATATAAAATGACATTTATTTGGTGGAATAATGCCTTAACTGTGTTATCAGAATCTCCTACTAAAGGCTCAATGATGAATTCTTGTCAGTCATGAACAAGTAAAGACTCCTTGAGCTGAAATGAGCTCTCCTCAACACACTCAGACATGATGTCATCATTCAGTGCTGGAGAAGTAGGTCATATACAAGAAGCTTAATTGCACAGGGAGCATTTTAAGCACACGGCTTTCATGGAAATGGCCTGGCTCCTTTAGATGGAAGTCCTCAGGGATTTCTAGTGGGCTCTCATCGGAAGGGAACATTTATGAAAATCAGTGTTCTTTCAAAAGAAGGCTGAGTCTGCAAAACCTCTGAGTTATTTGAGTGGCACTGTTCACTAATCAAACATGAGAACTCTATTTCTAAACCCAAATCAGATATATTTTAGTGTTTTTAGAAAATTCCCTGACTTTTCCAAAAGCCAGGAACACATGAAAGAAAACATTCATTTTGAGGATTTTCAATAACCTTTTGGTAATTGTGAGAACCAAAGTCATGTTTTAAGTTTTAATTACTGTGCGGAAGAGATCCATAAAACAAAAATGCCTCCAACTTGTAAACTCCTTGTGCAAGGACAGATACTTCCTAAGATGCTAGAGGCTGTTGTTCATGTAAGATAACAGGTCACGTGTTTTCACTTCCCCAAACATGTTCGGTTAACTCAGTTGCGCTGGATATACTTGATCACATGTAGGCAGGAAGCACATCAGGATGCATGCCCCCTCCCACACACACCTGTCGACAAAGACGGGAAGTGCACAGCCTTATGGATTTGCCTTTATAAACACCTGACCAACGTAGCTCCAGGCCTTGTTCTGGTAACCTCATTTTGGACCTGACCAGAGTCCATCATCTCAGCCAGTATTTAATTAAAGCTTGCTTCAAATGTGGCTCAAAACTGTGGTAGTGGTCTTATTCTAATATGGTGGGGTTAAAAGTAAGGAACCTGCCATTTAAACACTGTAGTGTGAAAATCAAAATAACTTTAGTAATGAAGTGGGAAATATTTGGAATTATACTTGAATCCAAGGCAACATTGTATGGGGTGCCCATAGGGAGTGTTAAGCTGGAAAGAGCAGAATTCTGTGAGCAGCCTGGGCAATGAGCTTGTGGAGAAATCCCCAAGTCTGTACTGCCCAATTCTCTGTCCCTGTAGGCCTCTGAACATGATGGACTCTAGGACTGAAGATTCTTGAGAATCCCTCTGACCTCTTGTCCAATGTTCTGCTGATGAGCACCTGATTCTCTTTTATCTTTATCTTGCAGATACTCAAACATAATGTATGTGTGTTTGTGTGTGTATATGTGTGTATTGTTTGTTTTACATCTGGGTTTTTTAGAATTTAATTATTTTCTAATTTTTTTGAGAATTTCATACTTATATTCAATGGTGACTATAGCCACCCACATTTCCTTCTTCCAACTCCCCAGAATTCCCACATATATATCCTCTGCTCCAAACTTCATGCAATTTTCTTTCTTTCATTTTTTTTAAATAACACACTAGGTCCAATTAGTACTGCCCATTATATACATGGATGTGGCATCATCCACCAGCACATGGACAAGTTATGTGGTCACACAGCGCCCCAAATTCATTCTCCCTTCTCCAGCAACTGTCAGCTTCCCATAATACTTCAGTTCAGGGTGGACCCTTAAGAGCTCCTCACTAACTGTGCTAGAATTTTGGCTGCCTTGGTCTTGAAAAGGTCCTGTGCAAGTACAAATTTTTGAGTCCTTAGCCCTGTGATGTCCAGAAGATAGCATTTCACAGCATAGTTCCTCAACTGCTGGCCCTTACACTCTTCCCATCTCATCCTTAATGGTCCCTGATTCTTGGGCTGTGGGGGAAAGGTTGACAAAGACATTCTGTTTAGAGATGAGCTTTCACAACTATGTATTCTAAGCACTTTGACTGCTTATGAATCTCTGTATTGAACATTGATGATTGTAAAAAGAAGGATCTTTAACAAAAGTTGGGAGCAGTTCTTATTCTACAGCACTTGATCCCCTTTGCCATCAAATATGATAAGATAAATAAATAAACAAAAATAACCAAATAGCATCCCCAAATCCCTGCTACTCAGGTGATTCTTCTTAAATGTTTTCAACAGTCCTAAAGTTTACATTGATAAAGCTATAGGTTGTGAACTTGTTTCATCCAAGTTGCTTGTCATTTCAGAAAAGTGGGATTTCCACTCCAGTATCCACTGAAATATTTTGGTTAGTCACATTTCTAGGCTGGCCCTGCTCAAAAAGACCAAAATTCACTAGAAGGGAGTCATTAGGATGAAAATGCAATGCCCCAAATCCCTAGTTTAAGTAACTTCAGAGCAGAAGGTCTTTGTGGATAAAGAAGCAGATAAAAAACACAGTGGAGGAAAGGCTGACTCTAGGGAGAAGATGTCGTCATCTATTGGTAGTTAGTTCTCCTTTGTCTCTCACAGAACAGAGTAGTAAACTGTGATCTCCTGAGACTAGTTCTAAAAAAGCACTTTGCATTTGGTTTTAGATGGGGCTTCTCTTCCTTCAGCCAAAGAATTAACCAAACAAACAGAAGAAGGAAGGAAGGCCCATTTCAAAGAAGTCCAGGTTGAATTTCCTCATTTCTCTTTGATGCATCATCAGCATGGCTTACACTATTTGCATTTCTATTAGCTTTCTGTTAGATCATGGTTTGCTTAACCAATCAAGCTCTATGAAGTTCTAGTTACTTATTTGTGGAACCATTGTCAGGCTTCCTCAGAGTGATGTTTGTACCGTGGGGGAGCCCTTCCCTAGTTGCTTATCTAAACTTCTCCAATCTCTGCTACACAGCTGCAAATTTGGCCCCCTGTTTGCAGGAATTGTTATTGAAAGTCTTCCTCCACTGCTGGTGGGAATGCAATCTTGTACAGTCACTCTGGAAATCAATATGGTGGTATCTCAGAAAATTGAGAATCAACCTACCTCAAGACCCAGCAACATCACTCCTGGGCATATACCCAAAAATGCTCAACCACACCTCAAGGACATTTTCTCAAATCTGTTCATTGCAGCATTATTCATAACAGCCAGAACCTAGAAACAGACTAGATGCCCCTCAACGGAAGAGGGGATAAAGAAAATGTGGTACATTTACACAATGGAATATTATGCAGTGTTAAAAAAACAAAAACAAAAACAAGGTAGGCAAATGGATGAAACTAGAAAAAAATCATCCTGAGTGAAGTAACCCAGACCCTGAAAGACAAACATGGTATGTACTCACTCAGAAGTGAATATTAGACTTAGAGCAAAGGATAACCAGGCTACAACCCACAACCCCAGAGAAGCTAGATAAAAAGGACACTAAGAAGGACATGCATGGATTGCTTAATTATAATCAAATTAAGGGAATGTGCTGTATTCCACTCCGGTAAGTAATGGAATACATTTGAAACACGCTTGCCTTTTTAAGCAAAAATTCCATGTCCAACCCTCGTTCCAATACATATTATTTATTTGCTATTTAGCTGACTTTGAACATGAAATCCTTACACTTGTAAGTATGGAAGGGTTAGGATAAAACCTGTTTACAGTTATGGCATCAAGATTAACTATGATGTGTGCAGTTTCCTTAATTTCTTCTGAAATAGTTACTGACTTTACTTGTTTAAACATAGAGATTGTGTTCAATAAATTTTAGCCACAATTAATTTAGACTATAAAAGAAAGGTGAGTTATGGCCTAACATCCTCCAAATCTTAAAAAATAGTCCAATTTGGTAAGCAACATCAACTTATATTTTGTAAATATATATTCCTTTTTGAAACATTTGAAATTTCTTACTTTTGAAGTTTTATTTTAGAAAAAAATTAAAAAAATCCACAATTACACAAAACATCAACCCCTTGCACATACTTTCTTGTAGGGATCTTAATCTGCACTGTATTGTATTGTTGATTAGCTTTACTTGTAAGTATAAACCTTTATGTTTGGTTCATCTCTGATTCTCATTAGCACCATTTGTTTAACTTATGAATAATGGGTTATGTGAATATTAAAATAATTTTAAATTGAAATTGCCTTTAAAATGGTAAACAATAAAGTTGTCTTCATTATAAACAGTTATGACCTAATTGGTGGCCTTGTAAATGATAGCTAACTCACTGCCATCTGGCCATCTGGTCAGCAGCAGATATGCAATGATGTTTGTGATGAGTTCCAACCCAATTCTGAAGATGATAGAAGGGAAATATCTTGTGTCTCAGGATGTGTATCATGTAGGATTCTTACTGTTGCCCATCATGTAACTCATAATTCTTATTATATTCTATAATTTCTTTTTGGAACTCTTCTGAACATTGAGAGAACATTAAATAAAAAAAAAAAAAGATTATTAGGTCCAAAGAAATCCTCAAAATGTCAGTGCTAGTGAAAATGTCCTAAATAGAAGGACTCTGGCCAGGTAAACAGAAGCCTAAAGCTAGATTTCTATCTGCCAGAAAAACAGAACTTCCCTCCCCCCCCCCCCCGAGTTAACTACCTAGGACAAGGGCATCTACTTCCTGGTATCTACTGATATCAACAGCCTGTATCAGTTCAAAGACACCCCCCCCCCCCACACACACACACACTCTGATAGCTGTCAATATTCTGCTTGCTTTTCCTCCTTTTTGCTTCTCCACCCCCCACCTGAGATATATCCTTGGCAGTTTGAGCCCCAATAAACCTTTCTTTCTAGCCACAGAAAGGTCTAGTTTGCTGGTTTCACTGTACCTTCACTCAGAAAGATAATTTCTCTGTTCTGAAGGAGCAATTAGAATTTTAATCACGGCTGAAGTAACACACTAACCTCTTGTGGAATTCAGGTCCACCATAAACTGACTACATTTCTTTGAAAGTGGAGTTCTAGCTGTTTTCTGAAATTAGGCTTTTCTCCTTATTCTAGACTTATCCATTTTGTAAAATTAAAAAAAATTAGAGCATATTAGAGTAACAGTAAGACTGAAAGGTAGAGAGATTTTGCTTCCAGCCTCCTTCTCTCATATATGCATGGTGTTTATCCTTGTCAAAATCTCCTACCTGAGCAGGCTTTTTCCTATCAAGAATGAGCCCATTTTGACACATAATCACAGCAACATTGAAACATTCAGCTCACTCCAGGTACTATATAGTCTATGCTTCAGAGAAAAGTACAATGATATGTATCAATCTCATTATATTATACAGAATAATTTCATTGTTATAAAAATCCATTATGCTTTTGTTCATTCATTCTCTCATCCCTCCATTCACAAACTCTGGCAACCACAGAATGCTTTATAATTTGAATCACAAAGAATATAGTAATTTTTAGTTTGACATCTTTCACTTTGTGATATCCATTTAAGGTTCTCTGAGTTTTTTCATGAATATTTTAGATTATTTTCATTGACAATTTTTTCAATTGTCTCTATAGACCGTATCTTAACCATTAGAAGGACACTTGTTTTCTTCCAAGTTTTAAAAAAATATTAGTAACTTCTGAAAGTATATTATGCTTTGGGGAAGAAAGGATTTTTTCTTTTGTTTGATTGCATGCCAAAGAGCAGGATTTCTGAATTATGTAATAAGAATTGTTTATTTTGGAAAAAAACTGCCAAACTTCCTTCCCAAGTGACTGAACTATTTTACATTCTAACTGGTAAGAAGGGAGTTTCTTTTGCTACAAGTCCTTGCCAACATTTGGTGCTTTCAGTGTCCAATATTTTAACGACACTATTAGTTACGTAGCTTCAGTCCAGTCCCTATATCATTATGTTTTCTTTGATTCAGGATCTTTGAAATTCTGTCATAATTTGACCCTGGGTTTTTCTGTTGTTGAGAACCAAATGTTTTTTGTACCTTTAGGACAATAGTCTTTTACCAAAGTTGCTGTGGGATGTTCTGTATGTTAAATGCGTTATTCTGATTGGTTAATAAATAAAACACTGATTGGCCAGTAGCCAGGCAGAAAGTATAGGCAGGACAAGGAGAGAGGAGAATTCTGGGAAGTGGAAGACTGAGGCAGAGCGACACTGCCAGCCGCCACCATGACCAGGGAGATGTAAGGTACGGGTAGGAAAGCCATGAGCCACGTGGCAACTTATAAATTAATAGAAATGGGTTAATTTAAGATAGAAGAAGTTGATAACAAGAAGCCTGCCACGGCCATACAGTTTATAAGCAATATAAGTCTTTGTGTGTTTACTTGGTTGGGTCTGAGTGGCTGTGGAACTGGCAGGTGAGAGAGATTTGTCCAGACCGTGGGCCAGGCAGGAAAACTCTAGCTACAAAAGGTATCTTTTTAAAGTATTTCCTCCCACTCTGGAATTGTCTTCTCATTCTTTTCAGATCGTCTTTCTCAGAACAGAGTTGTAACATGAACAAATTCTACCTTATTGATTCTTTCTCTCTTGGATCACATCTCAGACTTTCTATCTTGGCAGTCATTTCCACACTGCATCTTTGAAGGAGGTGTGGAGTGTCCATGGCATTCTGTCATTATCATGTCTGTAGCTCTCAAATCTGCAACACTGTATGCTCTTTCATTTCTGAAGACCCCTGTACATTTTTTATCGTTTCGACGTTTGGTCTCTCTGATTTTGTCTATTGATTTCCTGTTACTAATTTCTGTTCTAATTCTTATAATTTATTTTTTATGGTTGCTTTTATTTTAACTTTTTTTTTCTGATTTCCTATTGTGGGAATTGACATCATTAATTTAAAAAATTTCTTCTTTTCAAATATGTAAGCTCAGTCCTATAAACTATGACTTTTGCTAAATTTCACTATTTTGATATACAATTTACCTTTTTATTTAAAAACTTTTAAAATTTCTCCTGAGAGGTTTTCTTTGACCAATGTGTAATTTGAGAACATGTTGTTTAACCTGTATATATCCTACACTCTTTTGATTCTATTGCAGCTATTAATTTCATCATCAGAGTATTTACATTATAATGTCTAGTGCTTTAAATTTACTGTATTTTACAGCTAGATTGTAGTATCACATCAGAAGAATGTATATCTTACTGACTATCGATACTATCTTTAACCAATTTATTAAAGGCTGTCTTCATCTTAACTGCTCTTGAAGAAATATTTTTCCCTCTGCTAGGGTCTCACGCATTCCACGTGGGCTGAGAAATCACAAAGTGGTCAGAGATGGCTTTGAACTTTTGATCCTCCTGCTGCTTCCTTCAAAGTTCAAAGGTTAAAGGTGCATGCCTCCATGCCCAACTTCTGCTGTACTGAATATCAAACCCAGAGCTCTGTTCGTATCATGCACACAGCCAGCCGAATCAGCTGCATCCCTATGCCCTTCTTATTGATTTTCTGCTAGTTGAAACTGTTCATTTCAGACATAGAGGTATTGAAGTATCCAACTATGACAGCCGATTTTTCAATTTCTCTTTATAGTTCTTCCAATTTTTACCTCATGTCGTTTAATAATTTATTTTAGGCATAGGATATCTTATCTCCTTGGAGAATTGACTTCTTTATGATTGTGTATATCTTTCTTGATCATTAATAATAGCTCTTGCTTTAAAGATGGTCTGTTTTTTTAAACGTATTTCTGCTACTACTTTCTGTTGATTTGTATTAGCATGGCATGTTCATTTTTTCTTCTCCACTTATATTTATACTGTGTGTCATTATATTTTAAAGTGAGCTTCTTTACATACATGTAATTTTTATTCACTGGTATTGTTTTTAATTCT
>CABHPQ010174987.1:0-38071 GCA_902168405.1 Peromyscus aztecus | reverse complement strand
TGTAGAATGATCTAAGTATTTCCCAAAAGCTATGTGATAAATGCTTGATTGACAGACCATGACTGTAGGAAAGAGCGGGTAATGTATCAAAAGGAGGCTGCATTTGTTCATGGGCTAGCTCACTGATGCCTTCCGAATCTGGTCATGTATTGAGGAGGCTATAAACACTTAGAGGGGATTACCAAGGTGGAGGAAATAGGTTACACAGAAGGTGTGCTGGAAGAAAATATCTTGTTTCCAGCTTCATTGTCACTTTTTCTTTTTCTTTTGGCCACAAAAAGGGTTATGACAAGGTGACATATGACCAGACTATATAGATGCATGTCTTTGGAAATATATTCGTATGCTCATATGTGAATGTGTTGCTGGGATATCAAGGATTAAATATGCACCAGTGTTCACAAGATGACAAATGAAATACTATGTTCTTAGTTCATCCAAATACTCTGGTAAAAATTTATGAGGACACCTTAGATTTAAGGATTCTTGACTCTAAACAGTATTCTTTGGAAAGACCCTTTCCACTATCTCGGTGTTAGCACGTTTTGTTATTTAAGTATTGTGTAACATGCACAAATATTAGAAATAAGATGGAATGAACACTTATAATTTCTAACTAAATTAACAAATAGAGGTTCAAATATATGGCCAATATTCCATAAGGAGAATTAAATTTCTGTTGTTATACTTGCCAGTACATAGAGCAAGTCATGGCACATAATAGGCATTCAATTTACTTCAACTGAGTGGCCCAGTGAAAGTTCATTATGAGGACAGAAATACATATTTAAGAATACAAATGAAAACATCAAAAATAAAACGAAATGTGTCTGTACAGTAAACCATTGTACCAGCTTACTCATTAAAATAAGAACAATCTTAGAAATCATTACATTTTAAGAATTATTTTAATTAAGGAATTATTTTTTTTGTGGTGATATATTGTGTACCCTAATAAACTTTGGCTGAAGATCAGAGAACAGAACAAGCCACTAGATTAAACATAGATGCCAGGAAGTGGTGGTACACACCTTTAATCCTAGCACTCAAGAGGCAGAGATCCATCTGGATCTCTGTAAGGTCAAAGCCACCCTGGACTACAAGAAATTGATTCAGTCTAAGAGAGAAACAGAGCCAGGCAGTGGTGGCACACACCTTTAATCCCAGCACTTGAGATCTCATGCCATTGCTTAGGAAGTCATGTGCCTTTAACCCCAGCACTAAAAAGGAAGTGATATGGTGGGTGGAGAAAGGTTTATAAGGGTCGAGGAGACAGGAACTAAAGTCTTTCAGCTGAGGAAAGCTGTTCAGGCTGAGGAGTCCTAGAGGTAAGAGGTGGCTTGTTCCATTGTCTCTCTGATCTTCAAACAAATTTATTAGGGTACACAGTATATCACCACAATTTATCTTAGCATATATCATTAATGTTGCTATTTTAATCACAACATCACTTTAGGAAATAAAGCAAAATTCAGTACCACTTTTATTTTAATGCCTGTGTTTTATCCTTCCATGGAAGGTAAAATAAATGAATCACCTCAAATAGAATAGTATATTAATAAATTCTGATCATTTCTGTTCTGTAGATATTCTCTTTTGCATTGTAGAAAAGTCAACATCTTTCCTACCCTGAATAATTTATATACTTTCATTGTTTTTAGCACTAACATAAAAAATGTTTTGTAGTTATGGCAAGTCGACAATCCTGTTCAATGAGTCTGATAGAATAAAAACCACATGGTATTGACATAAAAGCATACAGGTGGATCAATGGAATCAAATCAAAGGCCCAGAAGTAAATTCACATACTTACGGATGTCTTAATTTCAACAATGGAAAAAAAAAAGTACCTTCAACAAAGGTGCTGGCGTAACTGTTTGTAGGCATGTAGAATAATGCAAATTGGTCCACATTGATCACCCTGGACCGAGCAAGACCTTGAACACATTGTCACAGAAGACGAGTCTCTGAAGGGAATAGCAATGGTGCAGGAACTGAGCTCAACAATTAACAAAGTGGACCTCACAAAACTGAAAAGCTTCTGTAATGTAGAGGACAGCACCAAAAGAACGAAATGGCAGCCTACAGAATGGGAAAAGAGCTTCACTAACCCCACACCTTTCAGAGGGCTCATTTCCAAAATATATAGAGAACCCAAGAAACTAGACATCAAAAAACCCCAAATACTCCAATTAAAAAATGGGGCCCAGATCTAAACAGAAAATTCTCAAGAGAGAAAACTCAAACAACCAAGAAGCACTTGAAGAAATGTTCGATATCCTTAGCCATGAGGGAAATGCAAATCAAATCAGCTTTGAGATTCCATCTTATACCTGTCAGAACGGCTAAGATCAAAACCACAAGTAACAGCTCATGCTGGAGAGGATATGGAGCAAGAGAAATAATCCTCCATTGCTGATGGGAATGCGAACCTGTGCAGACACTTTATAAGTTAATACAGCAGTTCCTCAGAAATTTGCAGGCAAATGGATGAAACTAAAAAAAAAAAAAAAAAAAAAATCATCATGAATGTGATCACCCAGACCCAGAAAGACAATTATGGTATTTATTCACTTATAGCTACGTATTTGCTGTTAAGTAAATGATAATCAAGCTACACTCCACAGTCCCAGAGAGGTTAGGTAAAGAGAAGTGCTCTAGGTGTGGGGGAGGGGTAACTTGCTCTCACTGAGAAAGGGAAATAATATGGATTTTTATGAGTGGACTAAGGGTGGGTAAGGACAGACTCAGAAGGGATCAGTTGGAGAGAGTGCTGGAGGGAGAAAGTGTGTGGAGAGACAGCTGGAATTGGGGAGTACTTTGGAGACAGTGTCAAAACCTATCTCAGGGGAAATTTACTGTAATGTATGAGGGTGACACTAGTGAGTACTCTTAGTAACGGAGAATACAGAGTCTGAACTGGCTATCTTGTGTAGCCAGGCAAGGCTTCCAGTGCTGAGACTGGCTTGCATTCAGCTGAGTTGTTGACTCAGTTGAGGGGGCCTGTGGAGTTCCCTTAAAAACCCAGGCTGATGCTAGGACAGAGGGTCACCAGAAACAGTCAGTGGGTCCCCATTTCCAAGGACCATATCCATACCGCTCATTGAACTTAGGGAGTTCAAGCTAGTGCCTCCAAGGAACTTTTACCCCTATTTTCAAGTCTCTTTGGTACAGGGATCTACTCTGCAGGCAATGGAAAGAGAAACCTAGACACCAACACAGCAATAAAAACCCTCAGCCTGCAAGATCTCCTGCCTGAAAAAATGTGTTGGGGCAATGCTAACATAGGTCTTGTGCGAGAGGCCAGCCAATGTTTTGTTTAGGTTGAGGCGATGAGTGGGAGCCCATGCCCTACACTGCCTGGATGGCCAGGAACCGGAGACTTGATAGCCCAGAGACCTAAGGTAGGACAAAAAAAAAAATCAATAGAATGATTCCTAGTGATATTCTGGTATACTCATAGGTCAGTGCTTTGTCCAGTCGTCATCAGGGAGGCTTCTACTGGCAGCAGGTGGGAGCAGGTGCAGAGCCTCACAGCCAACTTTATGAGGAGAGAGTCTAAGTTGGATGTCTCCATTAGGTGCCTCTCCTTGGAGCTCAGGGAACCCCTGGAACTAGGGGAGGAAAGACTGTAGGAGTCAGAGGGGATGGAGGAAACCAGGTGAACACGAACCTCAATGAATTAAGGAGGACTCATAGGGGCTCACAGAGACTGAAGCAGCATGCATGGTGCCTCCACGGGTTTGTACCAACTCCTTCGCACATTTGTTGTAGCTGTAAATTTGATGTTTTTGTGGGACATATAACAGAGGGAGCGAGTGTGCCTCTGACTCTTTTGCCTGCTATAGGGACTCTTTTCCTTCAATTCGTTTGCCTTCTCCAGCCGCAATAAGAGGGATTTTGCCTTGTCTTGTTGTATCTTGTTTTATCATGTATGTTTTCTTTTCCCTTGGAGGCCTTCTGGTTTCTGAAGGGAAGTGGAAGAGGAATGAATCTGGGGAGACAGGAGGGAGGGGGAAGTGGCAGGAGTTGTGTTAGGGGAAACTGTGATCGTGATGAATGAGAGAAGAATCTATTTTCAAAGAAAAAGACTGAGATATGGAGTTGGACTCTATTAATAATATGTAAAGGTGGACAAATCTTTGCTCTAAGGCAGACTTATCTTACATGTGTAATGAGGACAGTGAAAAATCTTAATTCCACATGACTGATACAGAGACCAAATGGCATCATAATTTTAAATTGATTATGACTACAGCTATCACACATAAATTCTTAAATGTTCACTATAGATAAGAGGTAAAAATATGCACCTTTATTGATTCAAAAGGTAGCATTTATTTGTTAATATTGGAAACACACACTGGTTGGAGTTTTATTTCACAGTGTAAATTTTGGTTCTGGAGGTGGTGCAATCAACCAGATCCTGCTAGGCAGATGCTTTGTAAGTAAGCAGCTTTCCCATCCTCAGTTAAAAGTCTATAAATAAAGAAATACCAATATTTTGTGTGATTACAGTACAAAAACCACCTCAGGGAGGTATTACTTGATGCATACCTATCCCCAATGATAGATTTGAGTCTCCTGCACAGTTTAACGTCATTTTCTTTCATATTTTATTGAAAAAATGCACAGAATACATTTTGATTGTGCCTTTCTCCTCTCCCCAGTCCTCCCAGATGCTCCCCCACTTTTCCATCCATCCAACTCCACTTCGTTTTCTTAAATAAATGAACTGAAGACAAACTTTGTGATAAATGTTAATAAATGCTATGACTCAAATCCAGCTCAGAAACAGTTACTTGTAGAAAAGGTTCCTAAAGTGCACATGTGAATCCAGAATCTCTTGCAGCGGTACGCTGCCCCAGGTGTGAAATAGCTGAGATGGCAGAAGTGTGCTCTAATGGGCACATAAAAGACAATGAGTTGAGAGGAAACGACGGAGTGCTATTTTAGTGTCCTGAGAAGGTATCTTTCCTGCAAATCTGTATTTTGCATTTAATTCACAGGGTTGGTTGAATTTGGCTGCTGAAAATGTGCCCAGATCTGCAGACAGAAAGTACTACAGCAGAGACATTAAAGAAGAAATAACTTTATTAGACAGGTCTGCAGCTGTGGGAGAGGGAAAGAGGAAGCAATGGCAGAGAAGAGAAGCCAAGACTCCGAACACGGCAGCAGTGCACAGCAATGTTTGCAGATGTCCAAACAGCAGGGAGAGTGTGTGGGAGAATCAATAAGGACAGTACCTAAACAGCAGGAGCAGGCAAGGGAAGCTGGCCACAGGAAGGGAGAGACATGGGCCGCTCACACGGGGGTGTGGGAGAGTTCGAATGTGTTCCAAGAAATCTGATGATGTGACCTGAACTAATTAAACTTGGAATCTGTTATGAACAGAACTGTGAATGGATGAAAAGTCACTCATGCATGAAGAACTGAAATCAAATAAAGAATATTTTGGTTAAAATGATGAGATAAATTAATCCATCATGTTCTAAATTTCTACTTCCTAGTAAAGATTAGTATTCAGAAAACCATTTCTCAGTCCATCTATTGACCCATCTCTTTCCTCCCTCCCTTCCTTCTTTCTTTGGCTCCTTCATGCATTCCATCCTTCCTTCCTTCCATATACACTACCGCTATCAGTTATTATACCAATTTAGTAATAATTCATTAGCTCTTGGATGTTATGTTCTATATTAGATAGGCACATTAAGCATTTCTTTTATTTATACTGGCATATACTAACATAAAGTATTTTCTGATAATTCAAATTTCTAGTCTTTATATGTATATACTATATATATAGTATATATATATATTCCATATATTAAATGCCAGCTTGTCATTAATCATCTGATATTTGAAATTTAACTATGGACCATTTTTTAAACAGAATTATTCAAATTTGAAAATTTATTAACTCATCAGGTCAATGTATTTTGTTCCTTGCCAATATTACCCCCAAATTTTTATTTTGAGTACAAGTCAGATATAAAAGAAGAATAAAGATTCCCCAGTAAATTAATATTCACATATACAAAAAAGAAATATTATTCTGCCAGTTTCCTACTAGCTTATAATAAATAGCACCTGTGGATTATTTGTGTGTATGTGTGTACACATTTAAGTGATAGCAATCATATTACTATAACAAAAATGTAAATTAATTTTTAGAAAAATCAATACCAGCATTATTTTCTGACAGTACTGAGAATAGAACTTAGTGTATTTTTCTTGTTAAAAATCTCTGTCACTGCCGGGCGGTGGTGGCACACGCCTTTAATCCCAGCACTCGGGAGGCAGAGGCAGGTGGATCTTTATGAGTTCAAGGCCAGCCTGATCTACAGAGCGAAATCCAGGAAAGGCGCAAAGCTACACAGAGAAACCCTGTCTCAAAAAACTAAAAAAAAAAAAAAATCTGTGTCACTGACATGTATTTTACAACCCAAATTCTTACTATTGCTTTAATGTTGAAATTTAAAGTAAAAATAGAAAATCTATTATAATTTAATCAACTTTAATATAAAAAGCATACTAACCATTCTTTAATACTGTATATAAATAATAACAAAGTTATATGATATATATCAGAGTTTATACATATAATATACAGTGATGAATAAAAATACCAAACAAGAAAAAAATTGCTAAATTTAAATATACTTGATTACATATTAGTCAAAGTTCTTTAGTGAAACTAAACAATATATTATGAATATATTTTAAAAGGGTCCTTATTTGACTAGCTTACATGATATAATCTGAGTAAATCAACAATGACTTTCTCTCACTGAAGAGGCATAGAACACAGTAGGTGCTATCAGGATGGATGTCTCAGAAGGTCAAATCTGGTATGGAAACCCCAGTGGATCCTTGGAGAACTGCTGGTGTTCAGGGTACATTCTAATTAATGGGAGGTAATACAGCATCCTCAACATAATAGATGAAGTTGCTACCAAGAGGGAAGACAAGTAGGCAAAAGCAAAGATTCCTTCAGCAGACTTTTAATGGGTTTCCATCAGGAGGAGGCACTCATATTTGTCTTCATTTCAAAGAGTCTGATTAAGAAAATTCCTCATGGGAGAGATGGCTCAGAGGTTAAGAGTATTGACTGCTCTTCCAGAGGTCCTGAGCTCAATTCCCGGCAACCTCATGGTGGCTCACAACCACATGGTAGCTCACAACCACATGGTGGCTCACAACCATCTGTGAGATCTGGTGCCCTCTTCTGGCCTGCAGTAATACATGCTGTATACATAATAAATAAATAAATCTTTTAAAAAAATTTCTCACAAGTGTGCTCAGTTTACCTTTTATTTGACTCCTCTTCTAGTCAAGTTTAAAATCAACCTTAACCATTACAAATACCTATTTCCATACATCACTCTGAAGATCATGTATTTATTGAACACTCTGATGAATTCTGTATTAAATCATCTTAATATTCCTCTTATTTAGATTTTAAATGACTGACACAATCAGAAAGGAAATATCATACCAGTCTTATTATTTACAATTATTATTATTTAATAATAGACATTCCTTACTTTATTAAGTTGGTAAAATATTAATAGTTTTCTTAGTTTTAGTTACATATATCTTAGTTGTTTATAGCAGTTACAAAATCAAATTAAAGGAGTATAAAATTGATTGGATTGGTTATGAATATACAAAGTAGAGACTTTAATAGAATGATGGACAGGGGAGGGGGTAAGAAGAAGGGCAGGAGTGAGGGAATAGAGAAAGAGACAACTGAAATTAACGGCCATTTGAAGGCAAGTGTGGAAACGCAGTACAGTTGAATCTTCCTAAAATATGTACATATATGAAGTTGATCCAAAGGAAATAACCAAATAATAGGGGACAAAGAACCCAAACTTGACTTCTTTTGTAATCAAATAAAGTTTCCACTATCAGATATGTGTTACTTCTAATTGAGTTATTGGCCAAAGTGATCAGATGGGAACTACCAAACAATCCAGGCTGTTGCTAAGGTCATGGGTTGATCTCCAAAAACTGATGGCAAGCATACCTACTGCTGAAGACAACAGCTACACAACTCATTGAAGAAGGAAAAGTCAAGCTGGTGCCTACATAGAGCCTTCAATCCTATGTACAGTAGTTTCTGTGGTACAAGAAGGAACCCTACTAAAGGAGAAACTTAAACATCAAGCCATCTAGCTACAAACTCTTTGATCTACAATTGTTGTGGAATAGAATATTTGTTTAACTATGTAAAGATGTATTGCTCTTTTACCTTGTATGCCTAAGGCACTTGATTGTTCTAATAAAAAGTTGAACTGCCAATAACTAGGCAGAAGATGAATAGGCATGGCAGGTGAGCAGAGAGAAAAGGGAGCCAGTCAGCTAGTCAGCCATCTGGGGACCAGAAAGACAGACAGACAGACTTGGAGAAAGCAGGAAAGCAGGATAGACATCACCTAGATGAAGTAAATGAACCTCAGGAAAGCACATAGATGAATTAAAAAAAAGAGTTAATTTAAGTTAAAAAAAAAAAGTTAGCTAGAAGCCTAAGCTAAGACTGAGCATTCATAATTAATAATAAGTCTCTGTGTCATGATTTGGAGGCTGGTTGTCCTAGAAAGCCTTCTATATACAATGGTATTCTGCTGCAAGATAGGCTGGAGAAACAGTGGTATAAAGCTTGTAGCAGTAAGCAGGCAATATATGATTTTACTTAAGGCTAATCCATAGATAGAACCTTTCCCCAAAACTGCTTGGGCGACTAAGAATCAGAGACTAGACAGAACAAAGACCTGGGGTAAAACAAAATACTACTATTCTACTAAAAGAATGTAGAAATAAAATGACGTCTGATGACATTCTGCTTTAATCATAGATCATAACCTTGCTCAGCCATCATCATAAAGGCTTCCTCCTGCAGCAGGTGGAAACAAGTACAGAGATCCACAGCCAGACATCACACAGAGAGTGAGAACTTCGGAACACTCCGCCCTAACTGGTATGACTCCATCAAATCCCTCCCCATCAGGACTTAGAACCCTGAAGAAGAGGAGGCAGAAAAAAAAATGTAAGAGCCAGAAGGATGGAGGACACTAAGGAAAGAAGGTCCTCTAAAGAAACAGGATCTATGCAAGTATGAATTCACAAAGACTGAGGCAGCATGCCTAGGTTCTCCATAAGTCTGTATCAGATGAGGTCCTAGAGCTGAAAGGAAACGTCAACTCAAGCTCCAATCCCTAATTCAGAAGCTACCTTCATTTAATAACTGCTTGCAGATAAAACTTTAATTTCTTCTAAGGGAATCTCATTGGGGATTTTGTTTGCTACGAAGAAGTCTCACCCGGGAAACAAACTATTCTTATGCTTTGGATGCATGCCCTGTGGTGATAATTTATCTATGTCCCCCTATAAAGTTTATCTGAGGATCATAGGATAAAGGTCAGGCACTATTTGTAAAAACAGAAGTCATACAATGTTAGTACATACCCTTAATCCTAACACTTAGCAAGCAGGGTCTCTGTGTGTTCAAAGCCACACTAGGGACAAGAACCAAGTGTGGTGACACACGCCTTTAATCCCAGTACCAACCATAGAGACTTGGAGGTCTGTATAGACAGGCAGTGACAAGGAAGTGAGGTAGCTGGGCTAAGAGCCAACGAGAAGGCAGAAAAGTAAGGCAATAAAGGTCCAGGTAGAGAGAAAGTAACACACTTTGGAAGCTGCAGCATGGTGAGGTAAGGTTAGCTGGTGGCTGTTTTGATTCCTCTGATCTCTGTCAGATTTTCACCCCTATGTCTGGCTCTGTGTTTTTGTTTTGTTTGTTTGTTTGTTTGTTTTGTTTTTATTTAATAAGACTGCTTAGAAATTTGGCGACAATGCCCACCAGTAGATGGTCAATAGAAAACAAACTCAATAGCATCTTTGTAGGTTCCTTGTCTCAGGGCTTTTTTTTTAACTCTTTAAAATCTATTTTTTAGTTAATTTTATTCTCCTCCCTCCCTCCTTTCCTTCCTCCCTCCCTTCCTCCCCTCTCTCCCTTTAGGAACTATGCACATAAAGTATGTCTTCCAGTTTCGTGTTATTGTGGCATTCTTGAGTATGAGAATGAGCGGGCCTTTGCCTCTACTTCTGTTTCACATGACTTTTCTTGGTCTCTTTTCCTTCTCTTTCTTTTGTCTTTTGCCAATGAGTTTGTTTTGGTTTTATTTATTATATTCTATTTTTATCTTATCATTATCCTTTAGAATCCAGTTTCTTTTCTTGTAAGAGACAAAAATTGGGTGGTTCTTGATAGGAGGCAAATTGAGGAGGAGCTATGAGAAAAAGAGAGAGGGGAAACTAAAATAAGGAAAAACTATATGAAAACAAACCTGCTTTCCAATTTCAGTTGTGTTATGTACTGATAATTTCATTTCATATGCTACTCTGCTGAGTCACCATCATTTCTAACACATTTACAAGATATAACAATACTTTAAGTTAGTGTTCTTGACTGTTACTTATATGTTTAAACATAGCTAGTACACTACAGAACCCTGGTATTCCAACGTAGTGGGTAGGATGTTCTGATGCAGACCTTGTGTGTGTGTGTGTGTGTGTGTGTGTGTGTGTGTGTGGTGTGTGGAAATCATTTGCTGATAGCAGAAGAAAACAAAAAAACTGAAAGAAACCTTAAAATATCATTCATCAAAAAAATTGGAAGCAGCTCTTTTACTGTGGCCCAATCGCTTTGCTGTGGCTTTTGTGTAATCTCCATGCTGAAGTGACCTTTAGGGCCCACATTTGCGAAGTGGCCAAGATGCAAGAGATACAAGGCTGTTGCGATGCAGGCTGCTGGCTGTCAGCACTGCAGGAGCTTGGTGAGGGCTAGCACCAAAGCTATGGTCGCCACTGTCCATTAGCACTGCAGGAGCTTGGTGAGGGCTAGGACCCAGGCCACTACCATGTGAAGCCGATCCCGTGTTAGGCTGCTCCATGCCGAGGATCGCCACTGTTTGGTCGGATGGTAACCTGAATTCATTGCCGTTGGGTGATGGAAGACACGTTAAGGTGTTAAGGTATTGTTTAAAGCAAAAGCAAAATGAAAGTCGTTGAGATCTTCCAGGCACCTTACAAGAGATCTTCACTTTTAAATTTTGGAAATGAGTACTGTGAATATTAATACAGCACTGTTTTCAATACAGCCCTGACCTTTATTTTATATAAAGTCTTTCATAAGCCTAATAAAAAAATTGGAAGCAACCTATGGATATAGGATGTTAACTTCTGTTTGTGGTTCTGGGTTTATCTTACTGCAGAAGGAGTCAATAAAGTAACTTCTTGCCTCATAAACTCTGGCAACGTGTCAATTAAACAAAGACATTCTTTTTCTTTTCTTTTCTCTTCTTCTTTTTCTTTTCTTTTGAGACATGGTTTCTCTGTGTAATCCTGGATTTCCTGGAACTCACTCTGTAGACCAGCCTGGCCTTGGACTCAGAGTGCTGGGATTAAAGAAATGCACCACCACTGCCTACCTAAACAAAGACATTCTTAATTCCTTTTCCATACTATGATTTCTGTGCCATATGACAAATATACAGCAAAGCTGTTTGTTAAATACAAATGGAAAACTCAGAAAGAGGAGTAGAAAATTTTAATTTTAGCCATTTTTAGCCTAAATTATCCCAATAAGAAGCCTCTTTTTTCTTTGATATGGCAAGATTGCACACTTGAAAGTCGAAAACACAAGGATATCATCTTCAGAGAAAGAGGAAATTCAGCCTCAAATCCAGATTGTAAAGGTAATATCAAGTCTTTCTGGAGGCACCAACCAGCTAACTTGCTTGTAGATTGTACACTTGCCTGCTCCAAAATTATCAAAATCTATAATAAAAGTATCTCTTTAATATTTGGAGAAACTATTAGAGTACGTGAGCACTGTTGCATGTAGTGGGTAGCCGTTCCAGCTTTGATCTGGAAGTTCCAACCCCCATTGAGGCTTCGGTAACTGTCATGCCTACAAGGCCGGGACAAGAGAGGACCCTGAAGACCCGAGATCCAGATGCACCACCTCTCTTGGTGCCTGGACCCTGGACGCTGGAGGTAGACCGAACAGAGTTCTCCAGAGAACACTGCCGGACTGCGGCACACCTTTCCCAGACCCTACAACCCACCTATCCCTTCACTTGTAAGTTACGCCACTAAATAAACCTCCCTTTTAACTACGTGGAGTGGCCTTAATAATTTCACCAATAGCTGTATATATTGTGTTATTCTAATTGCATCCGTTTGCTAGTGGCCATAGAAGAAATATTTCTGAACATATTTTATCATTAAAATTAATTCTAGTTGGGAGCAGTTTTCAATTCAGCCAGGGTGACTTTTTAGAATTGTGAACCTTTTTACTTAGGAGGAGGTGTAAGAATATTGCAAAGCAATTGCCCCAATTTACTGAAGGAGTAGATCAAATTTGTGCAAGTTCACGCAATCATGCCTGGTTGTTACACAAGCATTCATTATATCAATATAATCTTAGATGGCTCCTTGATAGACTGACTTTCCCTAATTAAAATCTGAAACAGGTTGTCTCCTTTCTGCTTTAGAAATGTGCCTATCTATACGTCATTGCATTACTGAATATTTCTCACACACAACTGTTCAAAGTGAGTTCTGCAGTGTTACCTGTAAAGCACATGAATGCACTTTTCAGAGTATGTCATTGGAGCAATTTTAGAAATTTTCTTTAAAGCTTTATGGTATCTTATACATTTTATTCTTGTACTTTTATAACCAAGATTCTATTGATTGACACTATATTCAAAGTGTATAAATAGAAAATAATAACTGATGGATAACTCTGCCTTTTCTATTTTGGTAACATGAATATAAGGGACACAGGTGATCTTAGATGTTCATTGTGCACATTTTCAGAAGTGTTTCTGTGGAGGTGGAAATACTTTTGAAGAAATCATTACAGTGATCAATTTAATACCCTGATGTGAATAGTTTGAGATGGAAGGTCTTTTAAATAAATTGGTAGGAATTGAATAAGAAAAGATGAGGCATCTGAAATCCTTAGCTATTATGCATAATAATGAGGTAAGAATATTTTAACACAGCACCTGATGGTGTCTTTTTTTTTTTTTTACTTTCTGCCTATATGGATTAAATTTAGATATGTCTAGTATTTCTTCCTTCTCCGCTACACATGTAAATATAATTTATTTATCCATAACTGGAATACAGAAACATCTCTATGTCATCAGGAAATAGTATTCTCATTTTTAAATTTACATTTTGATCAAAGTTGACAGCTATTAAAGATGCAGGTGTCTTGAGAATGGCTGTTTACAAAACCCAGTGTCTCAAGTTGATGTGTTTGTATTGATCCTTCTCCTGCCGCCGAACGACCCCCTCAGTGTCGATGAAGTCTAATTAAGACCCCATTGCTCTGAGTGAGGATATGGAAAATGTAGTGTCAGGTATATATTCAGATATAATCCTACTACAAGGTCAAGAGCAGGCTGAGAAATCATTCTCCTTTAGCTAAAAGATGTTGAAAGGGTTTTCTGCTGTATGATAAAAACCACCTGTTTACTTACTCTTTCTTTACTTTATGGCTTAATGTTATATTTCTCACATTTTCTTGCTTTTTTTATACCTACAATTTAAAAATTATTTTGGTTACATTGACACAGATACTAATCAACTATTTAAAAAATATTTATTAACACAGTTTTCTTTTCTGAGTCATATAAACATACATAAACCTTTGAAATTGAAATAATTTTTAATATATTGTTGCCTTGATGGGCAAAGTTATTTGTTTGCTTCCTTTTTTAGTTTTTAGAAAATTTTCATATATGAGTATATTACTATATGATCTCTGCTGTTCTCTCTCTCACCTCAAATTACTCTCAATAACCTCTACTCCAGCCTTAATTCATATTTTTTGTATTTAATATGGTTATACATATATAGATACATATTTAATCAATTTAGTATTGCTTCTATGTATATGCTTTATTGTTACACACATACACAAACAACACTATGAATCTTCTGTTCATTAAAGGAAACAATCAATAGTATGAAGTGGAAGCCCACATAATGGGATGGAATCTTGTCCAGTTATACATCTAATAAAAGATTAATGTCAGGATTATAAAGGAACCCCCAAACAAGAGTCAATAAAAAAATGGTCCAATTAAAATTGGGCTATTCTTCTGAGCGGAAGTTCTCAAAAAATAAATAAAATTAGTCAAGAAATATATTTTTAAAGTATTGGACATCCTTGACTGTCAGTGAAATCCAAATTTGAAAAGCTTTGATATTTAATCTTAGTCCAGTCAGAAGGGCTAAGATTAAGAAAACAACTAAGAACAAATAGAGGTGTGAATGTGGGGCAAGGGTGTCTTCCTTTTCTGCTGGTGAGAGCGCCAACTGCTAATACAGCCATGACAGAAACCAGTATGGTGAATTCTCAAAAAACTGAATATTTATTACCATACAACTTACTTACACTTTTCCCTGGCATATGTCCAAAGGCTCAATACCTGTTATAGATATACTTGTTCAGCCACGTTCAATGCCACTTGATTCACTATACCTAGTAAATAGAAACAACCTAACTGCCCTTCAACTAATGAATCCGTCATGAAAATGTGGTACCTATATACACTAGAATTCTATTCACCTGCAAATAAAAATAAAACATAAAATTTTCATGTAAACGGATGAAACTAGAACATATTATATTTGGGTGGGATTATCCGGACCCAGAGAAACTAATACTGTATGCTTTCTCTTATCTGTAAATCTTAGCTCTTAATATTTATATTTGAATATATACTGGAGTAATTACTGAAGCCAAGTGAATAGAGTGGTACCACAACATTGGAGGGGTGGAGTGGGGTGAAAGATCTCTCGAGAGGCCAATAACAGATGCAAGACTATGATCAGAGAAATGGGAAAAAGAGAGAGGGTGGCTTATGCTGGACAGGATTAAGAAATGATAGGTACTACAGAAAGAGTGCATTGAAAGAAAATAAAACTAGGGATGCTTGAAAAATGCAGAGAAACATCGCTTTAAAACTTACTTAAAAAATCATGCATAAAACATATGTTTCAACCATACCTAATTTTCACTTTGAAGTCCAAGATCCTTTGTAAATTATTTAACATTTGTTCACAGTTAAGTAATTACTAAAGAATCGTGACTAAAAATCATTTTAAAAGTTCTATGGTGATATTTCTTAAATCGGAGTTCTCCACAGCTCCCAGAATTTTTTACTTGGCATTATATATCTGTCATAGGAAATGTAATGTAGTGTTGGGAGCAACCTGTACATTTACCTTGACAACTACTGTGATGTGTGATGCTTTCAGTACAAATGGATTCTGTAAGTGTTCTTGCTTGCTCCCATTGTTCATATATAGATGTTTCTTTTTTCATCTATAACATGAATTTGTTGATCCCGTCACTTTGAGTACCCTCCGGGGACTTTCCCAATCCATTACCCCTGTGTTTCATGTTCCTTCATCTGTCTCATTTCTGGGAGCTACCTCCTAGTCACCCATAAACAACAAGCTCCTGCCATTCAAGCATTAGAGAAATAAATAAAAAGCGGTATTCACTTTGGCCCTCCTCACCTGCATATGCCATACATCTGTCGCTTTTATTCCATAACAAGGAGTCAAAAATAATGGCCTATTCTTGTTATTTATTTCTCTTAACTTTTAGATTACTCCTCACATCTGAAAACTGATTTCGACTTTTGTTACTGATTTTCATAGCATTCCTGGTAACTGTAATTTCTAACAAAAGATATTTTTTAAAAGTTATACCTCATTTGTTTATCGATGTTCAAGCAAGACTCTCTTTTCAGTCTACCTCCTCAGGCTGTACTTCCTTTAATCTGTGGCGAAGTGATGGCTCTGTATTGAAGTTCTGGGCCACTGATATCTGTCTGCCAAGCAAAACTTCTCTCCTAGATCCCAGCAACTGTCCGCTAACTGTTGTTCTGTTACGGTTTCCGAAATGAAGCTTCCAAACACTTGAAAATGGTGGGGTTCAAAAGGAGGCTCGGTTTCAGAATATGTAGATAGAAAGAAGATGCGAAGTAATTCTTTTCCTGGATCGCACCACACTGAGAAGTGAAGGTGTTGTGTCATTTGAAACAATTCAGTACTGACAAGACAGAAATGATTTGTGCTGTCTCTTGGACATTGAGCAAGACTGTTGTTATTGAACAAGTAATAATCTGCTTTTACATGTGATACAGCAATTTGATTTTGTTTATTGTAACATTCAGCCTATGTGAACAAACTTCAGGTAAGTCTTAATGTTCACCCTCCATTACAACTCAAAATCTTCATATGTTCCTTACATTTATAATTATTATAGTCATTTACCTGCATAGATATATGAGAACAAGATTGTATTTTTTACCATACATATATATGTGTGTGTGTGTGTGTGTGTGTGTGTGTGTGTGTGTGTGTGTGTATTGTTCATTTTCAGATGAAATCAAATCATATGTTTTTGATCTAGCCTTTCACAATCTCTATGTAATTCTATTTCTGTATTTTTCTTTGAGACTTAAATTAGTATTCTCCTCCTTGGTCTCTTGGGTCACTGATATTAAAATTTAGAGGCATGACATGATTATTCAGTGGATGTGTCAATAACTTTCTAGTCACACCTGAAAGATTCCAGTATCTACATATGGGGGAGTAAGGAAGTTCCCATTTAAAAAACTCAGAGGACTAATGATAAATATAAATATAACAGCTTAGAAACACTGTTTTACAGTGTTTCTGTAGCAACAATTTAGATTTTGTATCAATAAAATTATGAATTTGATGATGTTAATCATGTTGATAAAATGATAAATTTTATTCGTATGGTAAAATAAATAATTATGTTCTAAAATAATCATATTCGAGTACCTTAGACAGTAGATTTTTTTGGTTCTGCTCTAGAGATTTAAAAAACTATGACTTATTAAGGCTGTTTATAAATTTTGATTCTATAATGCAAGCGATAAACGTAAAAAATAACAACGTAATCAATCTCTGCAAAAATGACCAGACAAGGGTGATAAACTTCCATAATAAACTTCTTTTTATTTATTAAATTGCTATGCCTTATCCCACATGTAAAACTATACTGAATACTTGATTCATTAATCATTCAAAGCATGAGCAGGCATTTTGGAGCCCAGTACCTATGATGGGACACCTTGCTCAGTCTTGAGACAGGGGGAGGCACTTGGACTTGCCTCTACTAAATGTACCTCTCCATGGGAGGCCTTACCTTCTTGTAGGAGGGAATAGAGGGTGGGTTGGGACAGGGAGCCTCCCTGGAGTTGTGAATAGCAGTCTAGTCATCCTTTGTTTTACATCTAGTATCCTCCTATGAGTGAGTACATACCATGTTTGTCTTTCTGAGTCTGGGTTACAATATCTGAGGAGCCCCCAACTGGATCGGGCCCTCTGGATAAGTGAGACAGTTGATTAGCTTGAACTGTTTGGGAGGCACCCAGGCAGTGGGACCATGACCTGTCCTTAGTACATGAGCTGGCTGTTTGGAACCTGGGGCCTGTGCAGGGACACTTTGCTCAGCCTGGGAGGAGGGGACTGGACCTGCCTGGACTGAATCTACCAGGTTGAGTTGAATCCCCAGGGGAGTCCTTGCCCTGGAGGAGATGGGATTGCAAGGTGGGCTGTGTGGGGACGGTGGGGGGGGGGGAGGAGTGAGGACAGGGGAATCCGTGGCTGATATGTAAAATTAAATCAAATTATAAAATAAAAAAATTTCTTAATGAAAAATAAATAAATAAATAAAAACAAAGTAGTATTTTGAAGTATCTTGCATAACAAATACAGGATAGACAGAATGGCATTATTCTTTTTGGTGTAGATGTTCAAGTTGCTCTTTCATTTTATTCTAAATTATGTTTGTCTCTTGGGTAAAATCCAATGTGTTTACAATGAAATATAAGGTATATATGTGTGTGTTTGTGTGTGTGTGTATGTGTGTGTGTGTGTGTGTGTGCATCTGCATGTGTATATTCTGTGTACCTGTGTGCATGAGCATGCACACAAGAGAAATATGTTCAAAACAAGGTCAAATATGGCTGATGTTTCTCTGTTGAGTTTATCCTCTAGTTCTATGCTATCTTATTCTCATCAAGGTACCATGTTCACCTTTTAGCTTCTCTGGCTTGTACATTCTTAAAAGAACTGACAAATTTCTAGAGGTTGCTTAGTATAGGAATGATGGTGAGAAAAATAACTCGTTATACATACATATGCATATTATACAGGTAATTATGCAAATCACTTTAGTGTTTGTCTATATTAAAAATACACATATTGTAATCATGTCATTTTGAATATTTTTAAGTAATGGTTAGAGAGAATTATTTTTTCAAATGTTTCTTCAGGAGCTACTGAGTTACTTATTTATGATTATAAGCTTCCCTCTAACTAACTTCTACATGTGTATTGTGGAATGCATATGGCACCCAATAACAAATGTAATAATTTTTTTTTATTTTGATCTTCAAAAATTTTTATTTTATAGCAGCATTTCTGAGACTGTTTTGAAAAAAATTAATATTCAACAATTGCATATAGAACTAATATTTCTGTTCTGCTTAGTATTTCATAGATATAAAGATGTAAAAATAAAGCTCTTGGCCTTTCTTTAATCATAGTGCACGAGCTGGCTTTTTGGAGCCCACTACCTATAGTGGGACACCTCACACAACCTTGAGGCAGGGGGAGGGGCTTGGACCATTCTCTCCTGAATGTACAAGGCTCTGCAGACTACCCATGGGAGTCCTTACCTTTTTGTAGGAGGGAATGGGGGGTGGGTTGGGGGTGAAAGGCTGGATGGGAGGGAGGAGGAAAGAGGGAGATCTGTGACTGGTATGTAAAATGAATTACATTTTTTTTGGTCATGGTCCTGGTGTAAAATATGATAGTCGAGACATACTACTATGCCTCAGTGAAAAATTGTTCACTGTAAATTTTTCTACTACAATGAAAACATTTACTAAATCCTGTATTATTATAGTTTGAACATAAAATATTCTTGATAGGATCATGTGTTGAATTCTTGGGCTCTGTCCAGTTGTGCAATCTTGTAGATGATGGAAATTGCTGGAGATGAGGCCCAAATGCACAAAATAACTCATTGGAAGCATGGTTACGAAAATTATATTCAGGCCTAGTTTCTCCTCTTCTGTCTCAGCCTGCTACCCACCATGAACTGAAGACTGCCCTCTTCTGAACGTTCTTGCTGTGATCACATTCTATCTTATTCATGCCCATGATTCTTGAATGAAAACCTGAAACTATGAAAGAACATGCATCCTTACACCCTTTAGTGATTATCAAAAATATTTTATAAATATAAATAAAAACCAATACATGTGTAATCTTCTCTTTGTGATAGATCAAAGATTGCATTAATATTTTCTATAATCTTTTCTATATTATTTTATTCCATATCAATTAACTCTGGCCTTTATTTATTTATTTATTTATTTCACTAAATTGAATAAAAATAAATGTAAAAATTGATGTGATTATTATCTTGCTAGTGTATTTTTTTCATTGACACTTAGAACTTTAGGTGCCATATACATTATACCTGGCATATATTATGATTGTATGTAATCATTACAAGAAAGAATGTCAAAGAATTCACATGACAAGGTAGAATACAGAGAATGTCATGTCTTCCGTGTGTTCCAAGAAATATGATTGCCAGCTGAACTTAATGTAGCTATCTCCATTTCTGTTGCACCAGAGAAACTGTGATATATATTACAAAACTATAGAAAATATGGCTATGTTATTTTATAAAACAGTGCACTTAAAGCTTGAAGCCAAAATATATACATTGGAGTTTTTTTTATTTTGAATATCAGAAATTGGAACTTTTCATGTTCTATTTGCAAGGATCAAGACTCCATTATGTAAGATATATTAAATTGGAAGTGCTTGTATTAGATGCACAAGCCATGTGGTGGCAGTTATCTGGCAAGTTAACTGGGAAACAAAGTCTCAGTAGATCCAGGTTTTGGTGTTGACTAGATTGCCCTGGATCTTGTCCTATACCCTCTCCAACAGATGAGACTAAGTTTCTTACATAAAATGAACATTTTGAGAGGTCAAGACTAAGCAGATGAGTGTTCACAAACCCTGGTTTTGTAAAATTGGCAGGGTCTTGATCAAAACACATCACATAACCAAGGAGAGTCAGTAAGGGGAGGTAAAAGAAGGAATGACCTATTGGGGACAAGTAACAGTGTAAATCTCCATTCTCAGTATAATTTACTTGTAACTGATATTATTGAGAGACAATGGTAGCATATATCTCACTCCATATTTTCTCTTTTATTTTCTTCTCTTTTTAAACTGACAGTTATGAGTGGAATGTGCCATGAATGTCTCCCTCCTCAAAACTGTATGCTTAAAACACCCAGTACCTGTGTATCTGGTGATTACCAAGGAACTGTTTTCACTTTTCTATAGGGGGAGGAATCAACTGATAGTTGAAGAGAATTTCAAACTATGTCCTTATGGTCAAGAATATGACTCAACAGGTGAAGGAATCTGACGTCAAGCCTGAGGACATGAATTCAACCTCTGGGATTCAAATGGTAGAAGGAGAGATGTGACTTTTCTGACTGATACCCAACTGTTGTGGTACATAGATGCAAACACATGTGAATAAAAAATAAATAAATAAAGTATTGTTTAGATAGTTAGAAACTCCATCATTTTTCCTAGTGGCCCCAAATTATTTTTCTTAAAACAAGACATGGGCAAGCATGACAAGTCTGTACATGCTACATAAACATTCATGATATATTTATTACCACATATTATATAACCGTGATGACTGTTTAAATCTTAAAAGCACAGATAAAAAAGGCCCATAGCATTTTGATGGTTAAGAAACGTCTTGTATCCATACAAAAGTCTATGTGTAAGATGAATCTTAAAGGGTCTTATTAATAAAAATAAACCTGGAGCCAGGTATTGGGATGAACACTGAAAGATCAGAGAGACAGAACAGGCCACAGCTAACGTCACCTCGCCAATTCTTCAGCTGATCTTGTTTCCTCAAACTGGAAGCTTCTGTGTCCTCATCTGAATGGATCTCAGCTGAACTGCTGCTCAAAAGCCTAAAAGCTTAACCAGACTCTAGTTCCTGGTTTTCATGCCTTATATACCTTTCTGCTTCCTGCCATTCCTGGGATTAAAGGCATGTGTCTTTCCCAAGCAAGATATGAAAGTCCTGGGATTAAAGGTGTGTGCTACCATGCCTGGCTGTTTCCAATGTGGCTTTGAACTCACAGAGATCTGGATGGATCTCTGCCTCCAGAATGCTAAGATTAAAGGTGTGTGTGTCACCATTTTCTGGCCTCTATATCTAGTGGCTGTTTTGTTCTCTGACCCCAGATAAGTTTATTAGAGTGCACAATATACTGGAGAACACATTATCACCACATCTATGTATGAATCTAATTGAAAAGTCTAATATAACAACAGTGTTGCACATTTTAGAACACAACTCAGGTAAATTGCTATTAATATTTTAAATAAAGCTATATGGAAAAAGATGTACTTATTCAAAGTAATGAAGGAAAACAGATTTAAAAGCTATTTTTGTTTCTCTAATTGAATAAACTTTTTAAAATATATAAATTATTATTAAAGCTGTTAGTATCGACTTGACAGCATAAGAAAGATAGCAAACTATACAACTAATGATTATCGAAACTGACAAACCCCACTATACTTGTCATTTTCAATATACTGCTTCATTCTGGGCTTCTATTTTATCCACTTTAAGTGTTCTCCTACTTAAGAATATGTAAATATATATTCTTTCATACATATTACTCATTTGTTGATAATTGCACATATATACATATTTTTATTCCATAAAACTTGTTCTTACATCTACTATTATGATATAAGATCCATTGCTTGTTATTTTTCTGAATAATTTTTACAACAATTTCATTTTAACATCTTAAGAATACTACAGTGTGCATTAAAGAAAAAATCAGATTGACTTCACTTCAATTTGAATATTAAAAACATCTCAGTAGTACTCTGTATTGATGTTTCCATTATAATTAGCATTTGGTGACATTTTAAATCCAATACAAATATTTGTGCCCTTAAAATTGTGCCATGCATTGACATGCCCAGGTTTTGTTAAATGTCTCTATTATTTTTATTTTGTAGTTCACTGAAACAATAGAAGGAAATTTCCCAATATCAAAGTTATTTTATCCTTTAAAGCTTTATGCAGTTAATATCATATCTAATGAATTTCAACCAACTTTGAGAATTTTCTGAACCAAGGTTAAAAAAAATGTGTGCTAATACTAAGTATATGAGTAAACCCAACCATGTGCACATCATTCATTGGTTGACTAAAATAATGACCAGAGAACATTCATATTATTCTACCTTCAATTCCATTTTTCTTATTTTGTCTAATTCCTCTAACATTATTGTACACTCTCATACTGTATACATGTTTCTGCATCACATAAATACACATTTTGGAGTCCTTCCCTCTGTTAAGGTATGTACTGTAAAAAGAACCTTATGATGCAACTTTATTTATTTCCAATAGTAGAAATGAAAGATGAAAATTGTTGAGAAGTTATTGAGATGTGTGTTGGATGCAGAAGTGGAAGCAGAGGTTTACAGTATACTTAAGTCATGGGATTAGACTTATTAATAATAAATTAATCTTGGTATAAAAGGACTGAGAAAAAATCTTCATGCTTTCTACCACATAAATACATAACTAGAAGGAGCTGTGATCCAAGAAGCCATTACCAGATAGTGCACTAATGAGGTTCTACATTCCCAAACTCTAAGATGTGAATTCTGTTCATGGAAAAGCAGTCAGTCTCTGACTGCTTTAAAAACACAGAGCTTGGTGTGTGATATTTTGTTTGTGTTCTGACAAGTAAAGCTTGCCTGGAGATCAGAGGGTGGAGCTAGTCACTAGTCAACCATAGAGGTCAAGTGGTAGAGGCTCACATCTTTAATCCCAGCACTTGGGAGACTCATGCTTAAAGAGCTCCTACATGAGTAGAGTAAGGCATCTAATATGCATAAGATATAAGACATATATACCCTGCTTATTTTTTATAAAACTGATACTGCATAATATTAAATGTTATGCTCAGTGTATGGTACACTTAAGGAGAATAGCTTAGAAGTAAGATTACTTAAATATATAAACTTACAGTTAGTGAGGACTAAAATATTCTAACATGCAGAAGAATGGCTAAAGCTGGCAATGGCATGCTGAATAATCTCCAATTATTACATGGCAGTCTTTTAGAGATTTTCACTGAAATGAAAGTATAAAAGTGGGAGTTGATGGACTTACTAAATATCCAGATTTCATTATATGGCATATTTACATAATAGAAACATCCCAACATACCATATCCTGTAAGTATGCACAATTTTTATGTCATAAGTAAAACATTTCTTAAACTGGAATTTTACTACATAATTCTTTGTAAGACACATCTCAATAACTTTTCAATAATTATCTTTCATTTTTCCTATTGGAAATAAATAAAGGGGCAGCATATAGTACTTTTCACAGTACAAACATTAAGAGTCCTAAATAATGACCCACTCCAGGAAGCAAACAACAGGGAGCGTTCTCCATCCATCACTAGCTTTTCCTACAAAGCCCAGATGAACTGACAAAAGAGATGCGCAGCTAGAGTGACAGAAACAAAACGCAAGTGTCAACACATCTCTACAAGAGGTCTCTCCCTCTGTTACTTAGATTCCCTGCCCTCCTACTTCCCTGGGTGACTTCTCTCCTCAACAATTTTTCTTAGGCTTCACCTATTAGCTCTCAATGCATTCCTCCATGACAGAATCCTGCTGTCTTATATGGCTAGTCAACATTCACACAGGGCTTCTGAGCAGTAATATTGTGAGAATATGATCCTTGGACTGTATCTGATCTACCTTTTCCCTGTTATCAGCAGAAAATGAGAAAAAAAGGGGTTTTCACAGTAATTATCTCTGGACTATATGGTGGCCTGCCTTGTATCATGCGAATTTTTTTCTATATTTTCATACTCAGAAATTATTCTAGGTTATAATATGCATATAATTTTTAATCTTTGAATATAACTTAGATCTAACTGCCACTCAATTTCTGCACAAATCAGTAATGCCTCTTGATTATTTCTTGTCTCTCTGACAATTAAAAGTAGGTTCCTAAAAGAATGTTTTCTGCGTTCTATTCATTCATTGAAACGTTATTGTATTAAAATATTTCCTTCAAGATAATTACATCAGGTTATCTGTCACTCTATTTCTGTTTTATTAGGGAACAGCCAGAGGGTTCCAGAAAACAAGGAGCCTTTAGAGTTCAGTCAGATCCTTGTTGTGTGTTCTGAACAGGACATCGGGAGAGTCCATGGTAATACCCAAGCCATTGTATGACTTCTGAATGTTTCAAAGCTGAACACCTTCCCTTGTCCCCTGTATTGACTTTTTCCCATGCTTCCTCACAGCTGTGGTGATTACATAAATTCCTGGAACAATCACGGAAAAAAAAATACTATTCATTAGCCTTACAAACCAAAATCAAGTCAATAGTTTCCTAAGTTTTTTTTTATTGTACTATATAAATTTTAGTTTAATTATATAATAATATAAACCAGGAGCTGGACTGAAAAGATCATTGGTTCCCATGATGTTAACATTTTTCTAACATGTCTGTACTGAGTAAGTTTCAGATTTATCAGTGGTAAAAGGAGAGATTGCCTCATTTTCAAAGGCTCTCTGTAAAAAATGACCCTGTCATGTTATAAATCCTGGGAGAGGAGAAAAAGTATAGAATCTAAAATGAAGCATATCCTCAAGTTTCCTTCTTGACCATCATAATGAGAAGTGGACTGTGATTCCTGCAAAAAAAAAAGAAAAAGCCCAGCTAGTAGATCCTGATGAGGCAGCCTATGAAAGTTGGGCTTCTGACTATTTAGGTGTTCCTCTGCTTGCCTACTTGACACCTGAGATAATTAAAAGCAGAACACGTGATATCCAATTAATACTTAGATAAAAAGGATGGCCCTATATATACACAAATTGAAATCTCTCCTTCCTAGAAATGCATTTTCTTTCTTGGACAAATCTTTTGCTAACTTTTCTAAACTTTTGAATTTTTTTTTGTGTTTTGTTTTTTTCGAGACAGGGTTTCTCTGTGTAGCTTTGCGCCTTTCCTGGAACTCACTTGGTAGCCCAGGCTGGCCTCAAACTCACAGAGATCCGCCTGCCTCTGCCTCCCGAGTGCTGGGATTAAAGGTGTGTGCCACCACCGCCCGGCTAAACTTTTGAATTTTAAAGGTACTCTACTCTCTGGTTAGCAAGATTTTCAAGATGAGCAAACTACAAAAAATAAAAATAAAATAAACAAAGACACATCAATACAATGCTAAAAAAATGTTAGTAAGCTTCAGATTGCTGGGACAAAAAATGGCTTTGAGAATCAAACTGGAAAGGACAGTTCAGAGGTGTAAGTTCATGGTTATTTGATTTTTAATCAAAGACAAGGCAGAGAATCCTCTTGTAAGCATGTGGAACATAAAGGTCCTGACGATGATCTAGGGTGGACAGGAAGAAAGAGAGATGGTGGGAGAAAGGAGATTTATGAAAAGGAGGGTGAAGAGGAAGGTGCAGAGTAGGTGGAATAGGATAAAGAGAGGGACATAGATGGTTAGGATCCCAATATCCCCTTCAAAGCCATTCTCCCTAAGATCTACGTTACTTTCACTAGTACTTACCTCTTCATTAGGTAACAACCGAAGGGTAAACCATTAATTCACACACTGTAGGAGATATGGAAAATCAAAAACACAATAATAACAGATTATTTTGCAAGAATTTTATGTAAATACAAAATGATAACATGGTAAAATTAGTTTATCTTAAAACTTCTTGGTGTGGTTTACAGACGGACACTTTCTGTTTGTGTCATAGTGTTAAGGACCGAACTAAGCCCCCTAAAATTCATGTGGTTGATCTAAGCCTTGATTTGACCATATTAGAAATTTGAACTAAAGGTGAAGTTACACGTTTTGATAAACAAGTAACAAATGAGTCAGATAGGTTAGGTGTCCCTTATAAAAGGAACTGGAACCATGAGGAACACCGCAAGGAAAGAGTTACTCACAAATCAGAAGAGAGGCTCCATTAGAAACCAGCCCTTATGACCTCATTTCTTGGATTTCTAATGTCCAATACAATAGAAATGCAAATTTCCGTTGATTAAAGAATGCACTGTCATTTTTTCTGTTTTTCTGCTTGTTTGCTATAGGAGATTCATAAAACTTACAGAAGATGATGATATGGTTTGGATTTAAGTTTTTAATCAAAGCACTTGTGTTGAATCCTTGCTCCCCAAGTGGTGGCACTATTTGAGAGGTCAATGGGCCACTTTAGCATTAACTTCATCAATATGTTAATGTGTAAGAGTTGATGCTGAATAAGCTATTAAAAAGCAGGGCCTGACTGGAGAACATAGGTATCTAGGAACAGATTGTAAAGGTGTATTTTGGCGTTAGCCTTTGCCTGTCTGTATGTTGGGAACTGTGTTTATCTCACAAGTTACTAAATAGCAAGACAATACTACTGCCTAAGAATAATTAATAAGTTGATAGTCAAATTATTTGAAAACACCTTTATTAATTCATTTTTATTTCTTCTTTTTATTTAACAAAAGTACCAAAGCAGAGTAAATTTCAGGAAAACTTGCCTTGAACTATTGGATTTTCAAAATGTAGTAAAGATATGCATTGAAAAAAATGAAATGGAAACAAAAAACAGAAAAGAAAAAAATCAAATGGTTTATCGTAAGAATTTGTTGTAGGATGCAACGTTATAAAATACTCTAAAACACATGACTCATTGTAGAAGCTGAGATCATGTTCCAATATTTAGCTTTACTAGTTAGTGACATGCAACTTAATTATTATTGTTTTAGCAAGCATTCATTTTATTTTATCAAAAAATAAAAGAAAATCTTTTTAGACAGGAGTTTTGGTGTTTTGTGGAGTTTTTATGTCATTGGCTTTGTAAGAGTATAGTCAGGATTATGGGTAAATCAATGTTTCTCAAAGCTGGAGGTTTGGTATTGTAAAAAGCAGAACACTTGAAAAGAACAATAAATCAACATCAGTCAAAGCATCTGAACACCTGGTGCTTAGTGGCACACATGTAGAAGTATAAATCCATTTCCTTTCCAGTTAATAACATCCCCTGGGCAGACATGAGAAACAGAGCCTGTTGAATGTATGCATGCATTTAAAGATTTTTTTATTCATTTTATGCTGCAGATGGTTTGTCTCAAGATACTTCTTGTTAAGGAAGAACAGGGTTTGGCAGGGTGATTTAAATACAAAGGCAAATGGAGAGAGCACAGATCTTCAAGGAACAAAGAGCAGTTAGACACAATATTTTCTTTAGGAAACTAGATTTTCAGATGGATGCTTTAAATAGCATAGACACCAGGCAACAACATCCTTTTGGTGGATAAGAAATAATTTCATGGTTTGGAATAGATGAATTATTTGGGTCCATTTGTTATGACTGTGATGTTTAGACTATGAGGTATTTAGTCTAAATTATGTATAGGTTATTCTTGGTCTCTTACTGCCTTCACATCAATTATTTCTCTATGAACCTTGCCTACCTTTCCAAGAATTTCCCCTCACCAATTGTGTAATATGAGCAGACAGTATATAATAACTAGCCATTATCTTTCATGTGGTAATATTTAAATGAAGTTGCATTTGTTCAAGGCATTTAAAAAAAATGCTTTCTGTCAGGTATCTGTCATGTTCACAGCTAAATGTTTGGTCCATGCTGACATCAGTTCTCTGAAACAAACTGATAAAACTTGGCTGATGAACACAAAGGATTACTTCCCCTCAAAAACCCCAGACCCAAGGCTGAACCCAATTCATACAAGATAATTTAGGTTTTGCCTCTATCAATCATAATCTCTGACAATGGTGCATTCAAACCCACTTTGTGGCAGAGAGCTGTAAACACAGCTGCCATTTGCAGAACTTCAGAGCCCACTTTCAAGATTGCTGTAATCTGTGTTTCCCCATGTTGCCATGCCAATTAGATCTAAATAAAATGTAATTCTCTTTGTTTTCAATGAGGTTGATTTTATTCTTGGGCAACAACTTTGGTTCACATTGTATGTGGATCTTAATAAAATGCTGATTTAATGTTGGAAAAGCTTGCTACTATTCTAAGGCATTTTTCCTACTATTGTTCATTGTTAGGGTCCCCATCCATCTCTATCTGGTAAAACAGATTAAATTCCCTGCTCTCATAGGAAAATCTCGATGTAACCTAATGATGGAGACTCATTCTGAATATAGTGTAATTAACTCAGCCTAAAAAGAAATAATCAAGTTACATATTTTAGATGGCTTTGAAAATGAGTATCTGAAAAGTGTACTTTCAAATGAACCAGGTCTGTTTATTTCATCTCTATATTTTTATTTCTCTTTTCCTTCTTAATATTCTTTTCATTTAGAAAACAATTTGTTCTCCTTGTTTATTCCAAGTTATTTGCTAATATAGGAAGTCAAATTTCTTTCAAAAGTTCCTGGTGAAAGAAATGGGTACTATTTATGATGATAAGAAAGTATATAACAAATTCTATGCACCCGTAAATATAGAAAAAAAAAACTGCCTTAGTAGTCAATGTTTAAGAATATCCAACTTGTTAAAAATAGAGGTCACATTTCCCAGAAATGGACAGCAATCAAGGCAAGGGGGCATGAAAACCACCAGAAGGTATTACAATTATTAAGGATTAAGGGTAACAGAGAATATGGTACAGAAGTAGATTTTTAAATTCCCAATTGGAATTCAAGAAGACACCCCAAAGTTGAGGTCATAGGGAAAAGCAGGACAGAAGCAGCGTTTCATTAGATGATCTGCAAATGGGAGTTTTTGTTCAACTAAAGAAGTAGGCAAGTTGCTTTCAATTTAATTATTTCTAAATGCGAACATGTGAGAGCTAGTGTTTATAAGAGTGAGAAAAAGCTTTGCAAGTGTTTGTGGTGGTGATTAACCATCAGGGCTTTCTCTGTGTGAACAGTTATTTTCAACTAAAAGGATAATTTCAGAGACAATTAATCACAGAGTATTAAAATTAATCTGAATATTAGCCAACTCATCCAGGAATCCAAGGACAATTATCAAACTAACTTCAAACACATGCTAATTAGGCTTCTAAAAATAAAATTTAAACATTTACTTTGTTTACTGAAAATATACAGAAAAATTAAGCTTAAAAATAACATTGAATGGCATGCAATTTGGCAAAATTCTTACCAGTTTCTTCCTCATGTTTGAAATATTGGGAAGTATTTTATATTTTGACAAGTGTTTGGTAGTTACCTCTTAACATTCCTTGTAACTTAATGAAAAAAGTTCAAATTCCATGTACATCTATGGACAAAGGATTTCTGAAATTTCTATTTGATGGAATTAATAAATACAAGGTACCTATAAAATATCCTTGTAACTGCTTTTACATAATTCATAAAATATGATTTCTCCAAAGTACCTGGTGAAACACATTTGATGGTTTATTTTGTTATTAGTATTGTTGAAATAGATATTAGTTTTAAAGATTTTTTTTTACTTATTTAGTTTAAATTATGTGTAGGTTATTCTTGGTCTCTTACTGCCTTCACGTCAATTATTTCTCTGTGAACTTTGCCTACCTTTCCAAGAATTTCCCATCACCAATGACGGAAGAGCCTCAACATTGTGTAATATGAGCAGACAGTATAGAATAACTAGTCATTATCCTTCATGTGGTAATATTTAAATGAAGTCGCATTTGTTCAGGGCATTTAAAAAAATGCTTTCTGTCAGGTATCTGTCATGTTTACAGTTAAATGTTTGGTCCATGCTGACATCAGTTCTCTGAAACAAACTGTTAAAACTCAGCTGATGAACACAAAGGATTACTTCCCCTCAAAAACCCCAGACCCAAGGCTGAACCCAATTCATTGCCGCTATCAACCATAATCAAACATGTATGTGTGAATATGTGCATGTCTGAGTACAAACGGCCTTGAAGTCCAGAAGAGAGGCACTGAATCTGCTGTTTCTCAGGCTTCCTGATGTGGGTGCAGGAACTGGACACAGGTTCTCTGCAAAAGCAGTTGAGAGCTTCTCTTAAGCAGTCTTTCCACCTCCAAGTAGATATTTATAAAATAGTATTTTAGAAATATACATTATTACAAACGTTCCAAGTGTTGTTAATAGTGTCCTGTTAAATCTGCCTCTCATTCACAATGTCTCCAACTTTACCTTGTTCACTGTTCTTACTACATGGTAAAGATGCTGAGATCCTTCCACCTAGTCTCTGGTTGGTATTTACGGCTGTCCTTTGTATCAGTTAGGTTGTCTCCTGATGCAAATCTTTTCTCAGATGCCACTTTGTCCATGATCTAAGCCTGACTGTTCCTTTTCAGTGTTTCACGGTCTGCTGAGGTCAGTCAGTCCTGTCACACTTTGTCTCCTGCTCTATTATGCTCCAAACACATACTGCCTTCCACACATGCAGCACATTTTAGGTTTTCTTTATCTGTATTCTATCGATCACAGTTAAGATCAATAAGGCCTTCACTCTTGTTTTCCATTGCCCACTCAGAGTCCAGAACATTTCACTAGCAATCATCCAGTCGCTCAATACGTTTTAGTGGATTAGATCCATGTATGCCATTTAATCACATACAATTACAGAGGCTCAAATATATATTTACATGGTTGGGGGGGGGATATAATTAAAGACTGCAAGTCCTGTCAATGAAGACATCGTACTGACAAGAATATAGAGAAAAAGCACGCCTTTATTGGCATATGGGAATTATATCTGAAGGTGATGCTCAGAGAATGGACAAAGCAAGAAATTTCTGCCTTTTCTCCAGTTGAGCAGATACAACTCAGTACACACATCTCTCCGGACTAACCATGATTAGTTTTTAAGTTAAAGGACTTGACAGCACCATTTGTCACACTTGGTTTATCCAAGGCTCACCTGGTAATTGAGGTGGTGACCTGTGTTTGCTAATTGGCTTCACTGAAAGGAAAACCAAATTTGTGTATTTATGACATGAGAAGTTTGTCACAGTGGGGTGGGGAGGTTGCAGATGTTACCCTCCTGTTCCCACATAAACTGGCAAGGAGAGGTGTGCCACATTTCATGATTACACTTCAAAGACCTTATTTTCAAGCTTTTGAAAAAGAGACAGATAAAGAAGTTACAACTATAAGGCTTTTAAAATAAATGATATAGAAGAAGGAAGGAGTATGTCTTCCTCATAATTTTAGTTTGTTTTCTGTTTTTGAGACATGGTCTTTCTCATATGTCTGGCTGTCCTGGAATTCACTATGTAGGGCAGGCTGGCCTTGAATTTTCATGGAACTGCTTACTTCTACCCCATTGTGTTATGAGCCACACAGGTCTTATATTAACCTTTTGAAGATGTGTCCTGGCTGTTTGGTGTAGAGGCGATGTTTCTTTGATCTGTTTCTTTTTAAATTTTATTAAACAAAAGTGAAATCAAGTTTTTGTAGCATGAATCTTAAGGAGTCTTATTAATAAAATCAAACCTGAGGCCAGCTATTGGGGTGAACACTAGAAGGTCAGAGAGCCAGAACATGCCACAGCTATCTCACCTCGCCGGATCCTCAGCTGGTCTTGCTTCCTCAGACTGGAGGCCTCTGAGTTCTCATCCAGAATGGGTCTCAGCTGAACTGCTGCTCGAAATCCTGAATGCTTAACCAGCCAAATGCTTAACCAGCCAAATGCCTCTAGTTTCTGGTCCTCACACCTTATATACCTTTCTGCTTTCTACCGCCACTCCCTGGGATTAAAGGCTTGCTTTCTGGGATGAAAGGCGTGTGTCACCATGCCTGACCATTTCCAATGTGGCCTTGAACTCACAGAGATCCAGAAGGATTTCTGTCTCTGGAATGCTAGGATTAAAGGCGTGTGCTACCACTGTCTAACCTCTGTTTAATATTGTGGCTGTTCCTTCTCTGACCCCAGATAAGTTTATTAAGGTACACAATATTTTGTGGAACACAATACCACCACAACTTTTAGCTTCATATATCTTGCCAACCACCATCTTTTAAATATGAGATACCTGGAGTGGGTAGCTGTTCCAGCTTTGACCTGGAGCTACTACCCCCATTGAGGCTTCTAGTAACTCTCAAGCCTACGAGGCGGGGCCAAGACAGGAGCCCTTAAGACCTGAGATCTGGATGTACTGGCTCTCTTGGTTCCTGGATCCTGGACGCTGGAGGTAGACCGAGCAATGTTCTCCAGAGAACACCGCTGGACTGTACCTCATCTCTCCCGGGCCATGTAACTTGTCCCTTTACTTATAAATTATCCCACAAAATAAACCTCCCTTTTAACTATGTGGAGTTGCCTTAATGCTTCCACCAATATGTTCCTTTAATAATATGACATTTGACGTGGTTTTCATTTATTTATATATGTATCTTCTATAGAAAGTATATGTTGACTATCAAACAGAAATATGACTTATGTCTTTCTTTTTCTTTCTTTCTGTATTTATTTATTTTTATTTCTCTTTCTTTCTTCTGTCTTTAGGAATTACTTACATTTCTTAAATCAGAAGCAGGAAAATTTAAATAGATCCTGTGTAGGTTGGTTATCATCCATGCAAACACTACAGGCGTTTGTGGAAAGAGTCACAAAGGAACACCCCTTTTCAGAATTTGTGATAGAAAACTCAAGGTAGGAATTTGCATACTTTGTGATAAAAATATACCGAAAACAAGATTTCTTTTGAACCTTTCCTTGATCACATAGTCAAATATTTTAAATAAAATTTGTGGTAAAACTGAGTTTTTTAAAGGCATGGAAGGTAAAGATACTGATAGAGATATGTTAGCCACTTGTACTTTTAACACGAATTCTGTTTTTACAAAAGACAGTTTTCCCCTCAAAGGAGATAAGAAATCTACTCTAAAATCAAACATGAGTGACTATGGCCCAAGAACACAGATATAGTTTACCCAAATTCCATGTTCCAGTGAAGTAGCAGTTTCCTGAACTTTTTATAGTAGAAGAGAGAAAGCCACAAATCAAAACACTTTCCAAACACACTTGTTGGAGCATCAGATGGGAAGTTATAGAAGGATGGGGAGAACTCTACTATAGGACTTGGATGCTGTCTGACAACATGCTTAGCCCTTTGACTGGTGGAAAACTTTTATTTTGTTAAAATGCATTCCAAGTGCTTTTTAATTTGTTTGTCAAGATGCTAATTCCAATTCAGAGTTGGAGAAGTAAAGACTGTTTGTCAGGATAAAGATAGCCCAAGATGAAATGAAAATAACTCTGGATGTACCACATTCCAACCTGTCCACCTTAATGAAATTTTTAACCAGCCCATCAGCCTCTGCAGAAACAGCTTCTTCCCAGGACTGTGAATGCTTTGGCCATGTTGTTTTGTGAAGACTTCTTTGGTGTGGTATTGTTAAGGATCTAGTATTCAGAATGCAAAATTTCCATCAGACTATTATACATACTACGTACTCAAAAATAAAACATGGAATGGAAGCCTGTTTTTATGAGACCTGTCTCCAAAAATGTACAAATCTTTTACATTATTGAAATATTTCATTGAAAAAATGGTTAATGGTAATTTTTAAATATAATTAATAGTATTATTTTTCTAGCAATATATAAAATGTACTTACCATACATTATCTAAATTTCCTTACCTTTATATTGGTTTGTAAGTCTCATATAAACATTTCCATTATTTTCTTTATAGTATAATAAATATGTGTATTTTATGAATCTTTTCTCAAATTACATTTCCCTACATCAACTAAACAATATAAACTTTGAAATGAACCTTTGAGTAACAATCAAATTTTAATGGGCAGTATTTTATTGGGTAATATTAGAGAATATGCAATGTTACTTAATATTAGCTAAGCTTGTTTTCAATGTGTTGTTTCTGTAAGTTAGAATCTGGGAAAATAATAACCCATTTAGTCATAACCAGTTTTTTTCTCGTACACATATTTAATTCCTTTGTTCTCATTTTCTAGCACGTGCCATTTCTTTGTCATTAGGAACAATGAAAATATCACTATAAATTATTCTTAGAGTGGCTGTTGGAGAGATGATTCCATGTTGAAGTACTTCTTGTTCTGGCAGAGGACTGAATTTCACTTCCCAAGGCCTATATGATGGCTTAGAGCCATCCCCAACTCCAGTTACAGAAGATCAAACACCTTCTAATGACAAGGCATACAACAGGCACACAATAGTGCATATATATAAAAGATATACTCACAGATATAAAATAGAATAAATAAATCTAAGGAAAAATATTATTATTGGAGTAAACTTTTCAGAGACCTGTTTGAATAACAAAAGCTAGCAAAAAACCTTTCTTTTAGAACACTAATTCTTCTAAAGTATAGTGTATACAATGCAGTATGCCATGGTGACACTGAATCACATGGGTGAGGTGGTCTTTTGCTGTTGGTGCATCTTTGCTTTTTTTAAGCAGTTAAGTACACCCTTTCTCTACTTGAAAACGATGTAACCCTCTAAGCCCTACTGTAGTTAACTTGAGTCCTTTTTTCTGAGTTACTTTCTTAAGATCCCCTGCAAGTGCTGAGTGTTGTGGAACAACATCTACCCACTACAAAGGTGCACTAGGCAGTTCTAAATAGCACTTCTCTTTGTATAAATATCTCTCGTGTTGTACTGCAATTTTGATTTACACATTTGAGTATAGACTCTGGTTTTAAGTCAGAAATAAAACTCTCTCATCCTCTTGCTTAAAAAGGCTTTTGCATTGACAACTGGCATTAAATGGTATAGCATAGCAATAGTATGTTACCTTATAAACATCCAAAATTCATATTCCTAGACCAATTTGCCTTTTTAATTGCTCATCAGTTTTGTATTACTGTGGAAAAGATATTGGAAATAAATTGGTTTTCTTAAACTCTCATAAGAAGCAGGTATTACATAGGTTGTCATTTTTAAGTCTGAGGTTTTGTGTGTGTGTGTGTGTGTGTGTACACCTGAGCATTACATGTGAGCACTACTGCATGAGAACCTGGCACAAATGGGCTTGGCTGACAGAGGAAAACTTCAGCTGTCATCATTAGGATTGTTGCTCACCTTCTTTGGAAAGGGCTCTCATGGACTGGGAGCAAAACAACAGGCAAAACTGCTGATGACCAACTATTTCCTCCTTTGAGTCTGGTGCCCTGGGTGGTAAAATAAAGTGCATGTTCATTAAAAAAAAATCAATACTACAAAAATACCAAAATAAAACCAAACAAAATGAAGTAAAAAACTCACCAAAATAAAAAGACAACAACATAAAAAATTTTCTTTCATTTTGTATCTCCCAAGACCCTCATGCTTAGATCCTTCCCTTGGGCATTCACATCATCTGTACAGGTTCAAGCCAGACTAGGTCCCAGCACACACACACACACACACACACACACACACACACACACACACAGAGAGAGAGAGAGAGAGAAATGGAGAAATGGACACATCATCTCAATCTTAACAAGAAGGTATTTGTAATTGATACTGTAAACAAGCACAGTGAAACCATAAAACTAGACCATTCCACAGGTAAAAAACAGTTTAACAGTTTATTGGGGAATAAACTGTCAGGCTGGGAAATCTTACAGGCTGGGAAATCTTACAGGAACAGAGAGCAGTAGGTCAGTGGGGAAAACAAGCAGATTGAATGTGATAATGGAGGGTGGGGTAAGTTGATTTTATGTGGTAGCAAGGTGAGGTGAATTGATTTTATGTGATAGCAGGTTGGAGTGAGTTGATTTTATGGGATAGCATGGTGTAGTGAATTGATTTTATGTGATAACAGGTTGGAGTGGCTGGATTTTATATGCTAGTGGGATTGGGTGACTGGATTTCATATGATAGCCGAATGGGTATGAATGGATTTTAGATGATATTCACAAGGTGGTGGTGAGTAGATTTTATATCTATAATTCCTATCCTTAAATTCTCAGGTGTAAATTATAACATGGAATTCATTCAGATACCATGAAGGTTTAAAGGGACTATTTGGTGTGGGAGGTATTAAGTTAGAAATTTCAGGTTACATGTGAAGAGAGGTAAATACAGATGAGGTGTGATAAGGGACAAATAATATAGACAAACATACATTTATATATATAATTATTATATATTATCATATATTATATATATTTATAATTTTAATAAAGTTAAGCCATTTGGATTGATATTGCAATCTGCACCAAAAACACTATGAATTTTTACATTTTTCATATGATATATTTTGATCATATTCTTCCCCATCCCAAAATCTTTCAAGAGGGGAATCAAGATCATGATGGGGAAACCTACAGAGACAACCAAACCAAACCAGTGGGAACTCATGAAATTTAGATCAACAGCTGTGGAGCCTGCATGGAACTGGACTAGGCCCTCTGCATAGCAAGACAGTTGTTTAGCTTGATCTGCTTAAGGGGCCCCCTGACAGTAGGATCAGAATCCATTCCTGGTACATGAGCAGGCTTTTGGGAGTCCACTTCTATGATAAGACACCTTGAACAGCCTTGAGATGGGGTGTGGGGAGGGGGACTTAGACCTGCCTCTACTAAATGTACCTCCCCATGGGAGGCCTTACCTTCTTGTAGGAGGAAATGGAGGGTGGGTTGGGAGGGTGAGGCTGGAAGGGCAGAAGGAGGGAAGAGGGGGATCTTTGGTATGTAAAATGAATAAAAATTTTTCTTAAATAAAAGAAAACAATAAGTACAAAACAGAACAGACAACAAATAACCACACAGGGAGTCCATTTTGTATTAGCCAACTACTCTTAAGAATGTGGTCTGCCCTGGAATGTGGTTGATATGCCCGGGCATATGCAATGATAGAAACCTGAGTTTTATCTCTTTTACTAACTATTGATGAACACAGCGTCTTGGTTAGGCTTAGCACTGTATGCCCGCTTCCGCTATCTGTGCTGGATTTTGTCTTGTTTGAAATTCTGCAGATCTTGTACATGCTGTCCTTGTCTCTGTGAGTTCCTATGTGCATGGGCACTATTCTGTCTGGAAAATGCTGTTTCCTTGGAGTTGCCCACACCTGTGGCTCTTAAAATCTTTCTGACTCCTCTGTATAGAATCCTGAAACTTGAGGGGAAGTGTGATGAATATATCCCATTGAAAGATGAGGGCTCCAAAGTCTTCAACTCTCTGCACATTGTCCATTTGTGGTTCTCGGTGTCAATTACCATTTATTGTGATAAAATTTCTCCAGTGAGAGTGAAGTAATGCACTAGTCTATGGACATAGTATTATTTATGGCTATATCCATTTAGCAGACCAATAGTTGTAAATTTTCCCTTAATGCCTATGACCGGTCTTATCTTAGGTTCTAGGCTTCATTAATGATGTTAGGTGTGGAATCCATTTCATCAATCAGGTTTTTAATCCAATAAGAGTTATTTCTTATTCCAATAATTTTATGGCACTGTTGCATCAGTGAGTATATATTGCAATAAGCTTGCTACTGTACCTCACATATTTCTTATCTGAGTGATAGTGATCATTCATTTTTAGCTCTAGTAAAATGTACCATGTTTTTCACCACAATGAGGACTCTGCAGAAACAGTGAAGCTCTAGTTAGTGCACCAGCTCATTTTCTCCAGGTTGGATAATAAATTTATAGTGTCTTTAGCAACAAGGCCTTAATGTCAGGGTGTGTATAGTGATTAATTGCATTGGAAAGAGCTTGTAATGTTTCAAGGGATATAAATGATCAAAAGTATTTAACTCATTCTTGGTACTGACATCTTTATTTGTAGCGTATGATGAAGACATTGAGACATTATCTTCCTCATTAGATGCTAACTCCATTTAAATTCTATTTATGTATGTATGTAATTTAGGAAGTTTCTC
>CABHPQ010174986.1:0-65720 GCA_902168405.1 Peromyscus aztecus | reverse complement strand
CATAAGGAAGCCACAGGACAACAACTGCTTGCTGTTAAAGCAATTCCAACTCTGCAAAGTGTGGCCCCAGCTACCATTACTTTTAACAACGAGAGCTGAATTTGGTCTTCACACGTCTTGGTGAAATTTAGATGACGCTGGTTTCAGTTACTTTTCTATTGTAATGACAAAATACCATGACCAAGTCAACCTATAAAAGAAAGCATTTAACTGGGGCCCGATGGTTCCAAAGGGTTAGATAGAGTCCATGACAATGGGGCAAAGGCATTGCAGCAAGAACAGCTGTGTGCTCACATCTGGAGCCACAAGCAGGAGGCAGAGGAAGACTGGAAACAGTGCAAGTCTTTTGAAACCCCAAAGCCACCTCCAGTGACACAACCCCTCCAACCAGACCACACCTCCTAATCCTTCATAAATAGTTCCACCAACTGGGGCAAAGTATTCCAACAGAGGAGCCTATGGGAGACATTCTCATTCAAAGCACCACAGCTTTGCTATCATTTCTACCCAGAAGAGAAGACGGCCAGGCAGAAGGATTGATGGCACTAGTGCAAGATGGACAAAGCCACATCGGCATGAATGCAGTCCCTCATTTTTGTGAAGTTCTGTTCCGAGACAAACATCCTTTTACTGACTGTGTAAGCAAGGCAGTTGGGCACACTTTGTGGGCATGCCCTTCTCGTGCTGTCCCTGTGACGATAGAGCAAACTGTTCCTGGTATCCGAGACTTCCAGGAGATCTGGGAATAGAGGTGCCAACTGCTGCTGCTAAGAGCTATTGGCCGCTGCTGCTGGCTGCTCTCAGAAGCCAAGGGTTAGTCAGGCCTGATGATGCAGGCTCGTAATGCTAATACTTCGGATTGCATGTTCAAGGTCATCCTGGACTACAATGTTAAACTCTACGAAAGATGCGGAGCATGGTTTATAAAAAGGTGCTATGTATTCATGTATCAGTACTGGAAGACATTCTGCCTGCCTATCCATGACACCTACCCCAGCAGAGCAAACAGATCCCAGCCAACTGATGGCGATATGTCTACCAAAAGAAGCTAAACTTTAAATTTTGAGCTATGGCATTTACCATTTCTACATTGCATAACTCTAAAAACCCAGACATAAAAATATCTTGCTATACATGCAACTGTACCCTGATTAAATCAGTAGTTGGGATCAAATCTCTGGGATCCAGGGTGAAGTTTTGAACTTCATGTTCAGTTTCCTTCCTTTCCCCTCATTCATTCGTTTGTTTCTTCCTTCCTTTCTCCCCACTCTCACTTCCGATTCCTGCTCCATGTAAACAAAAGCTGGAGAAACCCAAAAGTCTATGTTCAGATAGTCCTGGCTGTCTTACCAAGTGACAGGTGAGACACTCGTCCTCTTCCTGAAAGTGTTTGGGGTCTGCCTATTTACCAGTGTGCCCTGTGCACTCCCTGGGCCTGGAGTGGTTGCATTAAGTCAACCTCTCTGAATCTAAACCGATAGCCCAAGTCCGTCTCATAATTCACTTATGTTGCCTGAGAGCACCAAGCTGTCTGTTTTATATGATATTAGAAGCCTCATAAGTAGTGAGAATTCTGGGGTCTGTTGAATTTCCCATTAGGTCTAATCTTTCTCCATAATGATATTGTGTGAACTGTTCCCATAACTTGCTTCAACTTAAGAGTTTTCAAAGTATACTAAGCGTAACATGGGAGCATGCCATACACAGTTGTCTTTCCTTCCACATGGTAAGTTCTGGTCAGTTTTTCAACTATGCATTGTAGAGATGCTCATGTTATTAACCATTGTTTAAGGCTTGTTTGGCCATTTGTTGAGAAACAGAGCTACTTTTTATTTTTATTTTAATGTTATTTTTTTATTTTTTTTTGCCATGAAACTGAAGCATCTGTCTATTGTTTGGGCATCTCAACATTGCTTTCCCTTTCTTTTGGTTTCAGACCTAACTTTGCTTTGGAAAACCATCAAGTTTCCATCGTATTTGACTGGTGAGATGTTTCTTACTAATGAGCTTGAGCTGGGCCGTGTCACAGATCTAGGAGTGACATTTGTGCAGCCCCACAATCTGTGCAAGAAGAGATGTGTGACTTAATGTTGAGTGATGAGAGTAGTGCTTGGGAATTTATAGGAGGTACTAGGAAATTGAATACCTCATTCCCCAAGATTTGCTAACTCTGGTCACACAGGTAGTTCCTTTAACATCATGAAACTTCCTGAGTTAGAAGCCAACACAAATGGAAGCACATTTTGGAGGAAAAAAAATAAATAGGGATATGGTTGAGGACTGAAATTCAGCCAAGCCGCTTGCACCTAAAGCTTGCTCTAACCCTGAAACACCTCATTGGTTCATTAATCATTAGTCAAAACTTGGTTATACTTTTCTTATTGTTTTCTGATTTAATTTGTATGCATATATCCTTAGTAATATATTGTTTAGTTTCCCATGTGGAAATCCTTACACCCTTAAATTCTTTAGCCATTTGTTTTGTGATTTATTAATTTTGCTTAGCGCTATAATCACATTTTTTATAGATATTCATTTATTTCCACTGTTCTACTGTGTTATATTGGGTGAACATATTAAAATTTTATTATTCATTTAACTTTGAGGATTTTTATATTACAAGCACATATCTGGGTAAATATAAAAGAAATTCTATCCTTGTGATTAAAGAGAGAGTACCAGATGTAGAAACTGGTAGTGTAGCGTGAATCTTAAAAGGTTCTTATTAATAAAATCAAACCCGAGGCCAGTTATTGGGGTGAACACTGGAAGGTCAGATAACCAGAACAAGCCTCAGCTAACCTCACCTGGCCAACTTCTCAACTGGTCCTGTTTCCTCAGAATGGAAGCTTCTGTGTTCTCATCCGAATGAATCTCAGCTGAACTGCTGCTAGAAGCCTGAATGCTTAACCAGCCAAATGCTTAGCCAGGCCAAATGCTTCTAGTTTCTGGTCTTCACACCTTATATATCTTTCTGTTTTTGCCATCACTCCCTGGGATTAAAGGCTCGCTTTCTGGGATTAAAGGCGTGTGTCACCATGCCTGGCCGGTTCCAAGATGGCCTTGAACTCACTGAGATCCAGAGGGATTTCTACATCTGGAGTGCTAGGATTAAAGGTGTGAGTGCCACCCATTTTCTAGCCTTTGTATCTAGTGGCTGTCTGTTCTCTTCTGTTCAATATTTCTGCATAAACTATGGTGTTTATTAAAGTGATTGCATTAGTTTATAATTCTACCAGTTACACAAAACTACTTCTTGCTCCATTTTCACGCCAGCATTAAGTTTGATCGTACTTTTTAAATCATTTTTGAAGTGCAGTAGAGGAGATGGGGAGATGCACCCTCCTGGTCCTTTTTCTCTTTTAAAGTTTTACCTTCCACATGAAGCCACAACCTAGTGTCAAATAAATTTTAGGACTTGTTTTAGAGTTGTTTTAAGTCAGGTTCCAACTCTGTAGTCTAGCGTGACCTGCTTTCCCAATGAAGTTCAGGCTTGTCTTGAACTCATGGCAATCCTCCTGCCTCAAGCTTACAAGTGTTGAGATAATAGATGTACCTCTCCACCCAGCTTATGACGTTATGCCATGAATAAATTTCTTTCATTTTCATAAATTTATTCATTGACTTTAGTACCATTTCATCTTATAACATTTAATATTGAGTATATGTATATATATATATATATATGTCAAGTATACATGTATATACACTTGGCATATGGATTTACAGTATGATCTTAGCTAGCTTGTGTCTAGGAAAGGAAACTTAAGTCATTTTGTTTTCAAAATATGGTAACTACAAATGCAAATCATGTACCCAAATTTCCCAGTGAAAGATGAAGTAATTCATGATGTTACTCTTCTCGGTCTGTTGTGCTCATTTTAAAGCACATTAATTATTCATTGATGCCAAAAGCTGCAAGAGAAAGCAGAGAAGGTGAGACAAGGGTCATTAAAATACTTGCACAGTGAATCTGCCAGCTGTGAATTAGTAATCTACTAACAGCAGAGGAAAAGTTAATGGTGATTGTAAATATATATATATATGTATATACATATACATATATATAATTTATAAAACAAATACTGGATTTGTTGACATCTTCCACTAAGATGAAGACAGGTTGAAAATGAGGTTGAGTTGAAACTAGTAATTCATCCATATTTTGGCTACAATGAATGGTTAAACATAGTGCTGAACTACCAAAGTTAATGTTTATAAACATTTACAGAAGTAATGCATTATTTGGTTATGTAAGACCCAACTGCAAGCACAGACAATAGCAAGAGCATGAGTAATTAAGGTGTTCATGGCAATGTAGCAGTTTGTTGTCTTAATTCAAGATATGCATTAAACTAAAAGATTAAGTCATACTGTTAAGTTGCATCACACATGAATCCAACGTGGTGCTGCATGCCTGTAATTCAGAATTTGGAATCCTGAATCAAGAAGCTCATGAGTCTGAGTCTAACCTGGACTACATAGTGAGATTCTTCTTAACAAACAAATATACAACAAAACACGTAACAACAAAAATACAACATTTATCTAAATGTAGTGGTACAGCCTATAATCCTGCACTTGGGAGTGGGGAGGCAGGAGGATCAGAACTTCAAAGTCATTTTTTACTATAAAATAAGTAACAACAAAAGTGAGATCTTTAAGTGTGGTGGCACAGTCTATAATCCCAGCACTTGAGAGGTGGAGGCAGGAGGATCAGGACTTCAATGTCATTCTTGACTGCATATCACATTTAAGGCCAGTATGAGCCACATGAGATCGTGTTTCAAAAAGAAAGTAGCAACAAGGACAAACTGTGCATTTACTCAGAGAGACTGTAGAAGAGCCTTTATTGAGATGTCCAGAGTCATGCTGAATTCCATGCATAATACAATTTGAGTAGCCTACTTAGAAGTAGAGAGATGAATCACGGTGTCTACAGCCCAAGGACATTGTGATTCATTATCATCTAAAGTATAGTCCAGAGAACAAATTTGATGTGTTACCTCACACACATACCAGTAAAGGTTAGGACAATGACACAATTCCCAACTAAAGTACTCTTGAAAGAAAGAGACTAAATCCCAGCACAGCAGCCTTTTTCTAGTAAGACCCTTCTAAGGAACTTGCATATATTTATCAGCTTCCAGGTATCCCAATCTTCTCTGGAGAAAATTTTACCTTAAGATATTTACCATCTTAATGGAAGATCATAAAACATTGCACGGTACAATGTGTGCTTCTGTTTGCATAGCATTGATTCTGTAGAAATCTAGGAATGGAAAATTTATCTAAAAAAACATAGTAGTATTAATGATAAAAACAACAGCTACTATCTCTTGGCAGCTTACAGTGCTGTTCACACTGTAGTCACCACTTATCAATAGTTATGACTACTGATTCCATGTACCGTGTTCCATGCACTGTGATAAGAACTTCCTGAATCATTTTACAAAACTACAGCAAGAAAAATGCTGGCCATGCAATTATGGAAACCTGGATTCAGCCAGCAGAATTCACATAAAAGTGCCGGGGAAGTGGAAATGAGCTAGCTGGCCAGCTAGTCACGTTATGTCCATGCTGCCCAGGTTTAGATAAGACTTCTTTCGAAAACTAATTGACCTAATCTCAACCTCTCCCCTCTTCCATGCACATGCACCCAAATACACACACACACACAGACACACACACACACACACACACAAATAGTGTAGCAATATATGTGGTATATATGAATATATAACTAAAATGCATTTGTAAAAAAAACTAGAGGCTCAGAAAATGTAATTAAACAGCTATATTAGTCAGGATTCTCTCTAGAGGAACAGCATGAATATATTTTAAAGGGGGAACTTATTCAAAAGGATTACAATCTGATCTGGAATGTCCAACAATAGCTGTCTTTGCACCAGAAAGGCTGAGACTCTGGTAGCAGGCTGAATGCTACAGCAGTCTCAACCTGGCATGCAAAGCCTGGGGCATTCTTAGAGATCCACTGGTCTTCAGTTCACGTTGAAAGCCCAAAGAGGCTGGGTTCTAATCCCAGCCAAGGAGTGTTAACAGCACAGCACCAGTACTGACGCTCGTGGCCTTGGCAGTTACAGCGATGGCAACAATAGAGTAGATGAACGAATAGCTGAGATTGAAGGCAGGGAGGCAGAAAGCATGAAGCTTTCCTCTTAGACCTCCTTTCATCTGGGCTTCTACCAGATGGTGCTACTGGCATTCAGGGTGGGTCATCCTACTTCAAATAACCTGATCACGAAAATCCCTCAGAGGTGTGTCCCATGGCTCATCTGTTAGATGATCTCAGATCCAGCCCAGGTGACATCCAAGATCAGCTATCACAGCAGACTAAGTACATATTACAAAAAAATTAAATTTGAGCTAAACTTTAAAACATGAGCAAAATTGGGACAACAAAGGAGGAAGTTGATGACGACAGGGAATGACAAGAAAGAGGATACAAAAGCAGAAAGAATTTGTGCGCTATGTCTAAAAGAAACAGTGGTCCATTCTCTTGACAGTCTCCTCTTCCCCACCTCCCATGCTTAAATTTATATTAAAATCTTTTACTTAATGACTTCCAACTTTGCTATGAAATTTCTTTCTATACCATGCATCAAGACCTCAGCTTCACTGGGGTAGCCTGTCTCTGGAGAGATCGCTGATGGCCAATGTATATAACTGCTCATGTTGAACTACATCTAATTCTCTTGCTACCATTCTTCACAGGAATCCTGTGTTGAATTCTCTGACTCAGAACTACCCAAATGATCTCACTCTCAATTTCAAAGGTAAAGATGATGAGCACAGGCATACTACAAAGATATCTCTTGGTATTTTGACAGAAGAACAAAAGGGAACATTTGCCATTATTAAAGTGGAATGCCTTGTACACATGCTTAACAACTGGCCAATGTATTATTCTTCAACCTTCTAAGTTTGTAAAACCAAATTATATCTATGTCAGAGTCTACATTAAATGTGAATGGCTTGGTAAAATCATGGTTATCAGATACATCATGGTGGAAAAATGTTCTTGGTGCTAACTTTAGGGTTGGGCAGACCAAATCTGCTATATCCTAGTTTATGCAGTTTGGTGTCTAAAGTAAGGCCATATTTTCTTTGAGACTGGCATCAAATAACACCCTCCAGTCTTGAAACTAAGACCTTCTCATGTTCCCCCTTAGGAGAGACCAAGGCTTCCATCTCTGGACAAGTAAGGCATAAAGTTCTGTTTAGCAGTGTTGAAGCTTCAGATGTTGGGACTTCTACCAACATCACCGATCCTCAAAGTCATGCACCAAAGTCTTAGAAATAGGAACTGGCAGGATTGAAAGACCAAGAAGATAAAGAGAGCCTGTGAAAGGAAAGGAAACCCTCACTTCTGGGGTCATGTTTATGTCTCATAGGCTGAGTGGCAAGACCTCTCCTTGTAAAAAGACAGTTTAAAAAGGGTATTAAAACAACTAATGAACCATGCTAAAATGAATTTTGCTAATGGCTAAAACACACATGATCTTCGCATTTACCCATATTTTTTACTCATCTGTAAACTTGTGAGTTTTTGAGAAAAATCTCACAAACAGTATTAAGAGCTATGTTCACACTCAGAACAGGTTCCCTGACCACCTCCCGGTTTGTAAATAATAAGAATTCCTTTGGCCCTTTTGAAACTGTTTTTGCCTTTGCAGTCTGTACACTTAAACAATGTATTCATAAATACATATCCAGGTGAAGATACTGAGGCAGGAGGATCTCTGTAAGTTGGTGGCCAGCCTGGCCTATAATGAGTTCTAATCAACCTGGAGTATAGTGTGAGACCCTGACCCCCCCCCAAAAAAAAAATGAACAAGAAATTTATATTCTCATTTACTAAAGAAGGTCCTTTAAATAAAGATAAGTACACAAGAATAGTTTCTACTTAATTAAAAGACTGGACTAGGCCCTCTGCATTGCAAGACAATTGTGTGACTTGATCTGCTTGGGGGGCCCCCTGGCGGTAGAATCAGAATCCATCCCTGGTGCATGAGTGGGCTTTTTGGAGCCCACTACCTATGATGGGACACCTCGTGCAGCCTTGAGGCAGGAGGAAGGGCTTGGACTTGCCTCTACTGGATATGCCTCTCCATGCCTTGTCTTCTTGTGGGGGAAGGGGGGGGTGGGTTGGGGAGGGAGGCTGGGGGGCAGGAGGAGAGAAGAGAGGGATCTTTGATTTATGTGTAAAATGAATGAAAACATTTTCTTTAAATTTTAGTAGAATGGGAGCACTGCTGTAACTGATAGGAAATACTTTTTTGGGACAGATAAGGTTGATGCACTTCCTTGAAATTCAGTTTAAATATAACTATCTCTAGTGACATAAGGAACATAATTAATAAAATGGAAATTAGAAGTATTGAGTATATCATTTTATTGTTTCTTGGTGTGTGTGTGTGTGTGTGTGTGTGTGTGTGTGTGTAGGGTGTTTTTAAAGACAAGGTCTCACACGGCCTCCTATGACTGAATAGAAGTCATTATATAGCTCAGACTAGCTTTGAAATAATGCCATTCCTTTTTCTTCAATGGAATTACATATGTGAACTACCATACACAGCTTGAGCATCTATAACTTACAAGAAGTATTTGTAAAAGTCTAAACAGAATCGTGAATGTCTGGAGTTTGATGGCGATTGTAAAACAAAGAATAAAGGGTAAGTACTCAGCTTTTACAAGAATAGCTGCAGATTCAGCGCAGTGTAGAATGAAGGGCGGGCATGCACAAGGCCCTAGTGTTGATCCCCAGAACCACACACACCAAAAAAGTATTTTGAAGACAAGTGGATATTGAAACAAAGGAAAATAACATAGCAATGAAAAAAAAATCAGTGTTCATTGAGAAAATAAATAAAATAGTATCTTCATTAAGATGAAAGTAAATAAAGAATATTAGATTTTTTTCTGGACTAAAAGTAGAATAGAATTGTAGGACAGAAAATTTTCACATAGAATGTAAATCAATAGCTTTGTCCACAAACATAGATAGTTTATGCATAGGTAGACAGATTGAGCTGAGATGGGGATAAATCAGCCTTAGACATGTAGATTTCTAAGTTGTGAACATTTCAAGCAGGATGTTTGAGACAAATAAGAAGCATACTTAATAATGAAAGATGGAACTTTGAGTTCTGATTATGAAGTTGAGAAAATCATTTAACTTCTCTGAACTACAGGTATGCTACTGTGTTATACCCGAAGAAGGAAATTTTTCTTTGTGGGGGATTTGAGTTTACAAAGTGAAAAGGTCTGACCAATTAAGGGTAAAAAAAATAAAGTTAGTCAGTATTAACATACGTGGGCCTCGTTCAAGCCACAAAAATCGAGGATTTGCATATTAAAGCTGTTTATTTAAGGGTTTCAAAGTTGAAAGGTTAGCTTTCTTCCCTAGACTGAAGATCCATTGTCTTGCTGTGCTATAGAAAATACGATTCATTATTACAAGTAAACAATAAAAGGTCAGTCAGTAAGCCTGCTTTTGAAACAGCAAAAATAACACCAAAGCCTTCTGAACTCTGAAGAAATTTGCGTTTGCTTAATTGAAGAAGTTTATTTTTTTCAAACATCTGCTTATTTTTATTTTTTGATGTATGAGTACTGCCTGCACACATGTATGGGTGCCGTGTGTGTGTAGTGTGATCAGAAGAGGCCATTCAATCCCCTGCCACTGTATTTACAGCCAGTTGTGAGTTGCCACATGATGTGGACATCAGGAATTGAATCTCGGTCCTCCATGAGAGCAGCAAGTGACCTCAACAACTCTATCTTCTCTTCAGCCCCATGAAGAAGTGTAATTTTCACAAGGAAATAAGGGGATAACCAAAATACAATTCTATTTAAAACCTTTTTTTGTAAAGACACGTCAATATTGTTTCTATGCATCCTATATGGCTATGGTTTTCAATACTGAGACTGCACGTTCCTAATGTACAAAACGAACTTTTGGGCGCATGAACTCTGATGTAAGCATTATTGATTTTTATTAGACTTTAACCAAACCAAAGTTACTGGTTGCATGGAAATAAATACTGAAATGGAGATGTCTAAGTTGATCACTAGTCCTCAGACAAGCAGAACTGTGGTTTGTGTCCCTAGATTATTTTTATATCAAGGTTTTATTTATAAAGATTGATCTAAGAGGTGTTTTACCCATTATTCTAGTAATCATTAAATGGGAAATGTGGATCTTGCTATCTCTTAAGAATGTTGCAGGCCGGGCAGTGGTGGCACACACCTTTGATCCCAACACTCCAGAGGCAGAGCCAGGCAGATCTCTATGAATTCGTGGCTAACCTGGTCTACAGAGTGAGATCCAGGCAGGCACCAAAACTGCACAGAGAAACCCTGTCTCAAAAAAACAACAACAACCCCCCCCCAAAAAAACCCAAAACAAAACAAAAAAAAAGAATGTTGCAATTTAGAGGGCTGGGCCTGGTGCCCCACAAGTTCAATTCCAGTGCTCAGGAGACAGATATGTTTGAGGCCAGCCTGGTGTACATAAAGAGCTCCAGGCCACCCAGGAATACATACTGAAACCTGTCTCAAAAACAAAGAAAGACACACAAAAAAGAGTACTGCAATTTATATTGGGGTACATAATGAAGAAGTGTTTAACATAAACTCAAAATAACTTATGGCTCTATTTTGCTATGCAAATCAACGATTGGACATCTCATCATAGATATCACAGGATTTACTTTTCCAGTTTCCCCATATTCAAGAATAAGAACAGTATCTCAGTTATCTCAACTTTCTCTAATATGTTTGAGCCTTCTTGGCACAGGGATGATTTCTTGACTTTCTTTACATCGCCAGCACCTTGGACAGTACTGGCCACAAACCAGTTCATAGCATCTGTTTTACAGCCTGAAATGACTTCCTTGTGATACCATATTTGATGTCACTGGAGATATAAATTACCTAGGCCTAAATATGCTTTCATTTCACTGTGACACACTGCTCCTGTGCAAATTACTCTCAAATCATTGTCATTTCACTCTTAAGACAGGATTTATACTTATAAAGTCTCCTGCTAAATTAACGCTAGGCTAGACACGTTGTTGCAAAATATCTAAGTGTCAGCTCGCACAAAACCACCACAACAATGTAAGAGAGGTTTAATGTCTAAAAATGTCCTTTTAATACAAGATTAATATATTCTTACCTGGAAGCTTACAAGAGGATTTTTAGGGGCAGAAAGGAGGCTCTCGAGCCTGCTCTCTAAAATAAAATTAGAAGGAAAGGAGAAAATTTCCCTCAAATTTTAAGAATACTATTATTGTGGAACAATATGGATAAATGTAAACTGGAAACACATTTTTCTTAACTCCCTCGTCAGCTGATACTTTATAGATACATTCTTCCTGACTCCTATATCTCAAGTGCACAAGAGTGAAAAAAAAAAATGTGGATCCCAGAAACGACCAGTTTGTTTTCACTGAAGAAACTGGCCTTTGGTGAGGGGAGGGCGAACGTGTTGGGTGCTACTTCACCGTCCTCAGCAAACATATTCGCTTTGCACTAAATTAGTCGTTCCTTCTTATCTTTTCAAGAACCCTTTGTTTGTGGGACGGCGAGTCTGACAACCATTGTCTATTCGCGGAAATGCCATCCCAGGACTCCGCCCGAGAGCTGGGGGTGGGGAAGAAGCCGCGCGTGGAGAGATCGACTGAGAATTAAAGTGAGTGAACAAAGAGAACTCCCGGCAGCCAGCCGCGCGCCAGCGCCTCTCAGCTGCATCAGGAGACTCCAGAGGGTCAGGCCGGAGGGTGCAGGCTGCTCCAGCGGGCCTCCCAAGGAAAAGAGCTCAAGTAAATATTTGATGGAGATTGATCGGACCCGAGACAAAGCATTGCAGGAAACCAATACATCCGATTTTAAGCGGTTTTGGAGTCTTCTGCCAAGTACAGGAAATGGGAGTGGAGCAAGGATTTTGATGAGCCAGGCTGACAATTCTCCATCTCGGGCGTGGCTCTGGCCTTTTTGTCTTCTTGCCCCCCACCCGCTACCCCGGTGGTTCCCCATCCTCACCTTCTCTCTCCTCTTTGAGTAACCACTCCGGTTACTTCTCTCCTGTCCTCCCTCCAATCCCGCCCTCTTTCCAGCCCAGTCTGGTGAGGTCAGCTCATGAATACCACTGCACTTCCTGGGGATCGTCTGGCACGGCTTGGTACCCAGGCATCAGCCTGATGCAGTTGCAGTTCCGGCCCAGCCAAGCATCGCCAGCTAGGAACCGGCTCCCAGAGTTCCGAGTCTTTGTGGTTACCGCCTTTGTTTGGAGAACCAGAGTGGGTGTGGATCCGGTGCAAGCAAGCCTGCTCAGCAAGAAAGTCAACACTACGAAGTTGAATTCTCCCTGAAAGATAAACCCGGAGGTCTTCGAAATATCAGGAAGAAAGCAGTGTTGATTTGCATCAACTTCCTGGAAGCAGCGCCTCTGCAGAGAAGTGAGAACTTCTGGATCTCTAAAGAGATGAGGATGAGAAACGGGGTGGGTCCTGGGACAGATAGGATTTGAGATGAAAAGGCTTGATTTGGTCCTTACTGAAATTGCTTGGATGGCGTTTTCCACTGACGAAAGGCTTGGGATATAGGCTGCTAGCTAGATGCCTTAGATTGTGGAGTTAGTTCCTGAAACCCAAGTTTTCTCTGAGGTTAAAGTAGTCTGGCTCGGGGTGGGGGGGTGGGGGGGTGGGGGGGTGGTCAGGCTTCAATTCCTGGCTTCTCAGCTCCTGTGTGGTTCTGCTTAGTTAAATATAACTTTGTGTTGCCAGTGTAATTAAGTTGGGTGGCCCACATTAATCTGACCCATGATAAAGTAGGCCAGACATTCTAGCAGTGGGTAACTTTGTTTTCCCTTCTGAAGAAGTCTTTATCATTGCATTACACAATGAGTTGAAAAGGAGATTCCAGAGGCAGAAAAGAAGGTGGAGAAGGGGTATTGGGGTATTATTTCTTTATGAAGGGAGAGATGATTACATCCTCAATTAAGATACAACAGAAAACAACAGTAATAATCTAAGTAAGATCCCGGGGAATCATCTCTCCTAAAAGGTGTGAGTGTGTGTAAGAGAAGTTTGTGTCTAGTCGTGACCTTCCTGTGCTTTACAGATAATGTTCTCCTGGAAAGGGGGCCAAATGAACTAGCTGACTGGGCCACTAGGAAGGAGAACTCACAGGGCAGTAACTTGCTGTTTTCCAGCTTAAAGGGGTATGCTTATTGTGGGACGATAACACCATGTATCTTACCACCAAAAAGTAAGATGAACAGCCTTCTGGGTGCAGACTATTCTGTTCCAAAATTTGGCTCCATAGGAGTGAGTGAGCATTTTAACATTTTTAAAATTTAATTTTATCTGTATGAGTATTTTGCCTGCGTGTACATTTGTATACCGCATATGGACCTGGTTCACAGGGAGGCCAGAAGTGGGTGTCAGATCCTTGGAACTGGAGGTACAGTTGTGAGCTACCCTGTGAGTTCTGGAAATAGAACTGGGTCCTCTGGAAGAGCAGCCAGTGTTACTAACTACAGAGCCAGTTCTCCAGGACCGTGAGCAGGCATTTTAAAACGTCAACTTAGTCTATTATATACCACCTAAGGAGATGTTTAAGAATGAAATTGTTTTCTACCTTGCACTTACAACTCACTGCTTTCTAAGTACAGAACAAGTGAGTGTAGACAAATTCATCACGGCAAACTTCAGAGCCTGTAGGTAGAGCTGCTCATCAAATTTTCCAACAAGTATTTTTAAGCCACACAAATAATCTCTTTGGGGTTGCCAATGACTGAATCTTGCAGCCAATTCCTGATGCCACTTTTTCCTTGAGACTGGGGTTGATGTATAGTCACTTTTTATGTTTTCTTTTGTGTTCTGTTCTTAAGAAAGTTGGCTATAATTATCTAAAGACAGCATTAGGGGCTGGAGCTGAAGGAATAAAGTGTCACTTATCTACAGTAAATATTCTCTAGGATCTTACATCATAACCGTGTTTCTTTAATTGACACCTGGGAATACTAATTAAAAAAGTTTTCTCTACTAAACTATGTTTTAAACACAGATTTGATGCTGAAAAAAGCCGTCTGATAACTATCATATGTAAACATTTCCTTTGCCTTCAGAAGTCTCTTCTGGACCTTATCCCCCCCACCCCTCATTTCCTTTCCCATTCATTTCTTGCTGAACCTATGTCTAACCCTTTCCAAAACCTGCTACCTAAGGAACTCAAGCTTCAGCTGCCTTTGGCTGAGAGGTGGAAACAGCGCCACTTTGGGCAAAGTGAGAACTAACAGCCGTGTACTCTTTTCCTAGTCAACGGTCCCATTAAACGCTGGGTTTCCAAATCTCCTAATCCTCTGTAGCTTCTCTTGTCCAGAAAATTCACCTTTGACTCTGCAACAGTGTAAACATACTGTATATTTCTCTTCTTTTATTCCCGTCCCAGCTTAGAAAGGAAGGTTGGTGGCAGAAAGGAGAGAAGAGGATGATCTAGAGATGGACCGTTCCATGTCGCATCCGGTGGGTTCTTCCTAGACTGCCATGAGTCAGCCACCGTCCGGGGGCGCTGCCCCAGCCGCAACCTCAGCTTCTGCTGCCGCCGCAGCCTCGGAGGCTCGCCTGCACCCGGAGGGCAGCAGCAGAAAGCAGCAGCGAGCTCAGTCACCTGCTAGGCCTAGGGACAATTCTTTCCGACAGACCGCCGCGGCCACGCGGTCCCCGCTTGGGGTCGGCACTAAACTCAATTCCGTTCGGCAGCAGCAGCTGCAGCAGCAGCAGCAGCAACAACAGCAGGGTACCAAGATAACCGGTCGCGGCGCCTCTGGGGCCGGCTCTAGAGGATGCGGAGGCGGGGCGGAGAAGGCGACGCCCGCGGTACCCAAAGGGGCTGCTCCTGGAGCTGTCCAGTCCGCGCCTGGTGCTGAAGGGCCCCCCGCGGCTACCCTGGCCGCTGCGAGCGGCAGGAGGCCCGGACCGCCCGAGGACCCACCCCGGGAGATAGAGTCGGTGCCCTCGAAAGTCGGGGAACCCCCTCCGCTCGGGGGAGGAGGGGGAGGGGGCGGGGAAGGAGGAGGAGCCGGCGGCGGCCCGGGGGACCGGGAGGGGGGCGCTCCGCAGCCGCCACCGCCCAGGGTTTGGCGAGGGAAAGGCGTCCGCGCCTCGCAGAGGGGTAGCAGCGGCGGGGAGGGGGTCTCCCCTTCGCCATCCACCGCTGCTACAAGCAGAGCCCCCGGCCCGGGCAGCAGAAACTCTGGAAGCGGCGTCGCAGGGGGCGGCAGCGGAGGTGGAGGGAGCTACTGGAAGGAGGGATGTCTGCAGTCTGAGCTCATCCAGTTCCATCTCAAGAAGGAGCGGGCGGCGGCGGCGGCGGCGGCGGCGGCCGCGGCTCAGATGCACACGAAAAACGGTGGCGGTGGCAGCCGCAGCTCCCCGGTCGCCGGCGCCCCTGCCATCTGTGAGCCCCTTGTGGTCCCCTCCCCCTCCTCCTCCTCCTCCTCCTCCCCAATGGCCGCCGCCGCCGAGGGCCCCCAGCAGAGCGCAGAGAGCAGCGGCAGCGGCGGGGCCATGCAGGCGGCGGCTCCCCCATCGTCGCAGTCCCACCCGCCGCAGCTCCAGGAGCAGGAGGAGATGCAGGAGGAGATGGAGAAGCTGCGGGAAGAGAACGAGACTCTCAAGGTGAGGAGGAGAGGAGGGGTGGGGACCGAATGGGGGAGGGGAAGTGTGGGGCCTCTAAGGATTAGGGCGTGTCCCCGCAGGGTTGGAAGGCTGCTAACCTGTTAGGGCCACCGGGAGGGAGGGGAACTAGGAAGGTGGGGGAGGTCCATGGCCCGCTCCCAATTCGAAACGGAACCTAATATTCATATCGTTGTGTTTCATTTAAATCCAAACCCAGGCCTTCATTTCTCCAATTACCACGAGATGCCCCACTTTCTCACGGGCAGAGAGAGCTGGAGTAACAGAATGAAATAAGGCCTAATCTGGGCCTGGTTTTCTAGTTTCTGCTTTCAGCTCCCTGTCACTCCTGTCTCGTGGAGAAGGAGGCAGTAAAACTAGGTATTGGGAGTAGGCATGGGATGTATGCGGTGCGTATCGGAGGGGCTAGAGGCAAGGCTGACTGTGACCCATGGCCTGTCACCGTCTCAGAACGAGATCGATGAGCTGAGGACCGAGATGGACGAGATGAGAGATACTTTCTTCGAGGAGGACGCCTGTCAGCTGCAGGAAATGCGCCATGAGTTGGAGAGAGCCAACAAAAACTGCCGGATCCTGCAGTACCGCCTCCGCAAAGCCGAGCGCAAAAGGCTCCGTTACGCGCAGACGGGGGAAATTGATGGCGAGCTGTTGCGCAGCCTGGAGCAGGACCTCAAGGTCTGCAGCTGTGGGGGAGGGGGAGCGAGGGCGCGCCGGGGTCAGCGGGTGGAGACTTTAGTGAGGGTTCTTTGCGCTGAAAGGGCCTTTCCTGATGACTGGCAAAAGGCCTTAGATTCCTAGCGTTCACCACAAAATGTCAGCATCCCAGAAGGGGAAGGAAATGTTCAGTTTAGTGTGTGTGTATGTGTTGGGGGGCGTCTCCTGGGAGTAACTCTTCCAGAAGTAATGGGAAGAGGGTTCCTCCCTCCTAGGCTGAAAAAAGGTCATTCATGGTAAAGAACAGACTCTGAATGGCCTCAAATGTAGTGATCTGGCTTCCAATGATGTATTCCCAGGGAAGGCCAGGTGGAGTCAAATATTCACGTGTAGCAATGTGGGTTACTGTGGAGCATTGACACCCACAACAGGAAAGCATTGAGAAAATAGTTAAGGTCTCTTTTGGAAAGTCTAGGCTTCCACTTAGGACCCTTGCCTATCTACACTCACCAGTTCTGTAACTCCCAGTAACCCATTTGAAAAAGAGCCCTATAACAAGCTCCCTCCATCCGGTCTGAAGCAGGACTGGCTCTGTCCTGAGCCTCTACACTAAATGCTCAATTTCCTTTCAAAACTCTATAGTTTCCAAGATAATCTCAAAAGTTGGGGTGAAAATATATACTAGTATTAAAAAAGAATCTCAAGGACTGTAATGCTTGCTAATCTTAAGTACTTGGAACTAGCTAAGAGTTATAAGGGAAATAAAAGCAAGTCCCACTATCCACTAGTTAAAAATGTATTTTCCCCCATTTCTCAGTGGGGGCATTAGTGGAATCGTATAGCTCATGGTTTTACTGTAAAATTAAAGCAGATATGTTAAATCTATACGTGAACGTGAAAAAAGTACATATTGCTATGATGTAGTGAAGTTAAATGAATAAAGTCGAGCCAGCCATCTGGCTATTTGTTAGCTGTACAGCCTTGAACATCTTACTTGGTATTTCTCCCTCTATAAAGCAGATATAATAGTAGCATCTATCCTGTGGGATTGTTGTGAGGATTAAGTGGTTGATATATGAATGGCTTCTAGATCAGGTGTTGGGAACACTGCCACAAAGTATGTACTATGGAAATAATGGCTCTTGATGCCTTCAATGGGAATAAAATTATATTTTATTGCTGCAAACACATCATTTTAGGTTGCAAAGGATGTATCCGTGAGACTCCACCACGAACTGGAAAATGTGGAAGAAAAAAGGACAACAACAGAGGATGAAAACGAGAAGCTGAGGCAGCAGCTTATAGAAGTTGAAATTGCAAAGCAAGCCTTACAGAATGAACTGGAAAAAATGAAGGAGGTTAGTATCTGGTTATTTCATGATGGACTGTGTATGTTCAGCTCTTTAAGAACAGAATCTCAGGCATTAACATAACCGCTAAAAATTTTCCTTCTGGATTGCACCTTGCCTTCCTACTCGATACAGTAAGAACTAGAAGATTTCATACTAACAGGTGGAATAGCAAAGAAAACACTCTAACCTGAACTTCTGGTTTAACCTCCTATGAGCTGCAAACTGATGCTTCTGTTTCTGTTGCTGGAATGTGTGTGAATTAAATACATCAAATAACACACGACACACACACACGTGATATCGAGATAAGAAGTGGTGAAGTGACACCTGAGTTAGTTGAGGAGAGCAGATTTATGCGATTATTGCTGTGTTCATAGAAGAATAAGCTTCTAGAATGGGCAGGGCTGTAGAGCCCATTCAATCCATTCCAACCATGACTTGAGTTTTCTCTATAACAAAGTTTCCAAAATTGTTTAATGCTCCAAATATTATCCTGAAGACCTTCCGCAGCAACCAAGTCAATCCCATCAGAGCTCTGACGAAAGATTTTCTTTATTTCCAGTTGGGATCTACCCAGTTTTGTACCTCAGAATGATTCATTTTAATTCTATCTTCTTAATTCAAAGTTCAAAATGGTTCATCTTAATTCTATATTTGAGGGTAGAAGATTCAAATTTCTCTTTTTCATGTTCACTCTGTGAACATCCACTCTTCTGAAATCATAATGATCATAGAAAACAATAGAAAGTCTATTAATATATAATTAAAGTCACGATAAACATTTTCACTGAACTAAAATATTTTTAAAGCTAATTTGAGTTATGGGCAGTGTAATGTATGAAAACTATGAATGAAAATCGGCAAAAGCAGAAATGGCCTCCTGAAGAATTTTCTCTGCTTGGATATACAGACTTCCAAAGAAAATCTTAATCTTTGCAAATCCTCAGTATTGAGCCACTCATGTCTGCCATTAACAGTAAAAATATCAGCAGTGTGATTAAGAATCCATAAATGTAAGGACTCTGAAATGCTGTTTTAGGGGAGCAAATTATTCTTTGTGACCTTTTTGTCCATTTACTCTTATGTTATCCTAACCTTCAACAGCTTTTCATTTTATTTTTTTAATATTTCACTCATTAACTAATTTTTGAGATAGGATCTCTTTGTGTAGGTCTGGAATTGTCTATGTAGTCTAGGATGCCCTCAGACTGGAGGTACACCCCTGTCTCTGCCTCCCTAGGTCTGAGATTGCAGATGTTTGCCACTTACACTTTATCTAAACATCTTTTTAACATGGCAAAATAAGGAAAATACTATTGTTGAAATACGCTTCTTGGCCACTAGTCCAGAGTGCCTTTGTGTTACAGTAGAAGAATACTAAGACTGAGTGAGAATCACATGATACGCCTTCGCCAGTAACTAATAGAGTAACCGTGAAAAGCCTGTAACTTCTACTTTTCTCTATGTATTCTAAACTGTAAAGGTTGTTTCAAATGATTTTCAGTGTCACCTCCTATGATATACTTTATGTTGCAGTCCAGGACACTGCCATTTAGCGAACAGCTCATATTTCCCCCCCTGAAGTTGTGAAGTCAAATAATACAAAGTTAGTGTATGCACACATATTTATTATCTTCAGCAATAATGCACAGTCAAAGAGTTTCAAAATCTGTGTTTCTGGGGGAGGAGGGAATGAAGTAGGTAGCTGGATTAATTTGCAAGGACTGCTATCACAAAGTACTAGATACTTTACTTTCTCACAATCCTGGAGGCCAGAGGCCCAAGAGCAAGGTTATTTCAGCAGGTTTGGTCCCTTCTGAGGGCTGTGAGAAAAGGATGGGCCCTTCCTTAGCTTGATGATGGTCACCTTCATGTTCCCAAGGCAGGCTTCCTGTAGCCACCTGCTTAGAAACTTCTATCCACCCCGCACCCCTCCCCCCACCATGTGTATGTGTGTGTTTGTGTGTGTGTGTGTGTGTGTGTGTGTGTGTGTGTAGGGTGGAGGTCAGCCTCAGGTGGTGTTTCTCAGGATCTGTCCACTTTGTTGAGACAGGGTTTCTCACTGGCATCTGTGGCTCAAAGATTAGTTTAGGCTGACTGGCCAGGAAGCCCCAGAGATCCATCTATCTTTACCTCCTCAGTGGAAGGCTTACAAGCATGCACCACCACACCCATCCTTTTTATGTGATGATAAGAATTTGACTCCAGTACTCGGACTTGCAAGGCAAGTACCTTACTATCTGGTGTATTTCTCCAACACCCAACACTTCCTGTTTCTAAGCATACAAGTCATATTAGACGAGGCTTCTCCCTAATGGCTTTACTTTCAACTGATTACCTTTGTAAAGAAATTATTTACAAATCATTTTCTCTTACTTGAGGATCATCTCCTAACTAGAGATTAGGATTCCAACATAAGTTGGAAGAAAAATCACTTAATGGCTTAGTGTGGGACAATGAGAAACTCCATTGTCATTCTTATGAGGCTTCTTTCCTGTTCATGTATGACTTTGGTTGTTTGTTTTTGTTTTTGTTTTTTGATTTTGGGGGGGGGGTCCTGGTCTTTGTTTACACCATTAAAATCATTCAAGCGAAAACAAACCTTACTTGATTACCTTTGTAATTTGATGTCATGTGGATATTTCTCAAGTAAATATTCCGAAAACCGTGTTTAAGAATGGCTTAAGCTGAGGAATTGGGAGATGGCTAAGCACATGAAATATTAACTGAGCAAGCACAAGAGCATGAGCTTAGATCCCCGGCATGCTTGCAAGAGCCAAGCAGGCCACTACCTGAATTGTGCATCAGTAACCCGAGTGGTGCGGAGGTAGAGGGTACAAAGACAGGCAGATTTTAAAGGCTGATATGGTGTAATCCAGGTTCAGTAAAAGGCCATGATCCCTCCCTAGAAAAGATGGATAGTGATAGAAAAAGACACCCAACACTAACCTCCAGTCTCCACATGCTCACACACAAATACTTACACAGGTACCTGCAAAGAAAGACTGGCATACATGTTTCTAATTTTATGTCCTGTGTCCTGAAAAGAGGAAAATGCTCATAGACCCACCCACTAGGCAGACTCTAGTGGGCTCTCATCCATAGTAAAAAAAAATAAAAATCACTTCTCTCTGATGCTTTCTTTCTTAAGGGCTCTGGCTCTCGATTAGGTAAATGTGGGTACCACACCAATAAGCGAGGGGCCTGAAATATTAATTCATGTTCACCGAGGATTAGTGAAACCCCCAACTCAAAACTCTGATTAAATAAGACAACCATGGAAGTCTAGGGAAATGTAGCAGCATTTATGCAAGACATCAGCTTTCTGTGTTTATTATGTGTGGGGCTCATATATTTATGTCCATGTGTATGCATGGGCATGGAGGTCAGAGGTCAGCATCAGGTATTTCCCCTTATTGATCTACACCTTAGTTTTTGGTATAGTGTCTCTCACTGAATCTGGGTGGAGCTCTCTGTTTTGACCAGACTGTCAGAGACAAGGGTCTTCAGGTCGCTGCTGCTCCTCCCACAGGTGCTGAGATTGCTGTTAATATGTTGCCATTCCAGGCTTTTATGCAGTTGCTGGGGATTTGAACTCAAGATATTATGCTTGTTCAGCAGGCACTTTCCTCACCAAACAAAGCCCCCAGCCCAGGACATTAGTTTTTAAAAGTAGCTTTTTACTAAGAAAAATAATATTAGAAAGTATGTGATGGGAGGAGGGGAGAAAAGTAGGAAATTTGAGAAAGAGATGTCTAGCATATGGACATGTAAAAAGTACTAAACTCGATAAAGGAAAATGAAAAAAATAATCTGACAGGCATAATCAGCTTCCTAAGGCTGACTCCATAGTGTCAGAAAATACCTGTAGGAAACATAGTTTAAAAATCAGAAGTATCCCATTCAAATAAGGTATTTGGAAGGATAATGCTGTTGCTATGTAAGAGAACAATGTTAAAACTGAGCTCAGGCTGTTAAAGTGTTTTAGGAGGTAAAGGCACTTGCTTCCAAGCCTGAAACAATCTGAGTATGATTCCCAGAACCCACATGTTAAAAGGAGATGACCAACTCCTTAAAATTGACCTCTGAGTTCCGTATGTGGGCCATGGCATCCCTCAAATAACTAAAAATATATATAACAATGATGAAAATAAACTGAGCTGCTGTAGTACCTATGCTACTTGGTGGGCTGGAGCTATTAACTACCAGCTTTCTCATTTGTAAAGTGCAGATATTGAAATCCTTCCTAAGAATTAACCACGTGAACTAGAAGCCTCTTGTGTCATTATACCCATGGAGAAAAACAGAACCATGTCAAATTCTGAAGAAGAAAAGAAACTAGTTACAGAGTAAAATCATGAAATATTAAATAAAGGCAGTCCTCTAATCCTAAAATTTTAGCTGCGTATATGGATCCATATAGATGTTGAACAGTGCCCGTGAGACCAATAGACCATCTGCTAGAGTTTGGAACCATTTACTAAAACTTTAACTAGCTTCAAGGGTATTGACCAATTGCTCTCAGAGCTGGTGACTGCAGAAAGTCCTATGCACCTGCGTACATCCATCTGCTTATTGTCTCCCTCCGAGAGAATGGAGTAGGCACTTGGGAGCAAGAACTGAGTAGAAGCAGGATGGGGTAATTAGTTTAGGCTTTTGCAATTTGTCCCTTATATTGAAACAGCTGATATTCTGCCAACTGCAAACAAGAGGGACCTCTTAAAATGCTGCCTTCGAATCTTAATAGCATTTTCATCCCCATTATGAAACATTGATTTGCTAGTAGCAGTATGTCTTTCTCCTGGAGTAAAACGCTTTTACCTTTCTATAACCCAGAGAAAGAAAGAGACAGTCAGCATCAACACAGATCAGAGCAGAGATTTCTGTGAAAGTCATTTTATCCAAACAAGAAGCTCTTTGGATGTCAGAATAGGTTTATGCACAAATAAGATAAAGTCAGGGTTTTGTGGAGGTGGCTCTGTACATATTCTCTGGGTTAAATGAGGTTTTGCCCCTGTGAAGTCGGTCAGTGCCCTCCACGGGGTTCTCCTGCTGCGATAAGAGGGAGCATCATTTTTGAATGCTTCAAGGTTCCTTATGCTCATCATGCGGGAGGGGATCTTCCTAGTTCATCTTAAATGCCTACTATTTGAAAAACAGTTCATGGTAGATACTTGAACAAAAGTCATTAAAAGAAGACCAGAGAGAAAGAGAGCAGGTGATGGGAACTATTCACTGAATCCCTTCATTTCAGAACCTCTCTTGTCTTTGTGGTTTCTTCTCTCAGCCTTACATAAAAAGCTTAGAGAAAATAATTTTATTAACGTTTTCCAGTCTTGGCTCTAGAGGGCTCTTAACTGCCCAGCTGCTATAGCGTTATCTGCCTTGGGATTGTTGTTTTCTGTGTGCTTGGTTTATATGTCCCATGGATTATAATGATATTTCATTCTAGAACACAGAAATAATTAGTACTATAAATTGTAGCAGTGGTGTCACTGTTCTTTGAATACATTGTGATCATATCAATACTCTGGTGTTTTTTGTTTGTTTGTTTTTGTTTGTTTGGTTTTTTTTACACACAGGGCATTTTAATAGATAAATTTATGCCCTTTGTATTCACAATTTTGTATGTGTTTTCTCATGTAAAATTATGTACTGTTATTAACTAAATTTAGTTTTGTTAGTCATGTTTATCTAAGTTATAAGGTGCAAAAAAGCTATTCTGAATGATAAATCAGTGACAGTGTAGCCCACGATGCAGTTTGAATTCTTGGGAATTCTTCAACAGTGAATATTTTACCCTGGTTCTGGTAGTTTATTAAAATGTGGAAAATGGGGACTGCAGAAATGGCTCATTTGGTTGCTGCATTTGCTGCTTCTGCATTGCGCCTGGGCTCAGTTCCCAGCACCCACATGGTATCTCACAATCACCTATAACTCCAGTTGCAAGGGCTTCAATGTCCTCCTCTGACCTCCTTGGCCTCCTGTACATGGTGCACATACATACACTTACCCACATGCACATGCACATTAAATAAATACTTATAACAGTCAATGCTGTTGAAATGACCGTTATTTTTAAGCACGTAAAAATTAATTTTCTAGACATAGCTAATATTGCTATGTAAGCACTGGGAAGCTTGCCTTCCATGAAGTTACAATTTGTGGTCAACCGATTTTTATTGCACTTTTATTTATTTTGTCTTCTGATGTATGTGCACGCACACAAGTCACAGCACCCATGTCTAGGTCAGAGGACAACTTGGGGGAGTTGATTTTCTCTTTCTACCATGTGGGTCCCAGGGATTGAACTTAGCAGCAGGTGCCTTTACCTGCTGAGACATCTCCCACACTACTAAATACAATTACAAAAATGGTTTGAAATATAGTTTGTTTCAAACAAAAAAGTATTTGTTTAAAATATCTGTTGGTTGAGAAATTATAAATTTTACTGGCTCTTTTAAACAAAATTGCCTACGTGGTGCCATATACTCAGAAGTAATTCCCAAATTCAGTGTTTGGCCAGTGACACTTTTCCCAGATGTCAGGGGGAAGCAAAGTAGGTCTTAGATTAAAAAAAAATGGTGTATTGTTTTGTGAAACACAATGAATACTTATTGAGAACATACATGTAAAATTTATGATTGTTTACATAAAAATACAGGTCAGTACTAACCTTCTCCCCCAAAACATACACAGATAGTTGATCAGATCCCAGCTCATTCTTGGTTGTAATTTTTAACCTCATATTCAAATAGCACAGGAAAGGGAAGGGAAGGGAAGGGAAGGGAAGGGAAGGGAAGGGAAGGGAAGGGAAGGGAAAGGAAAGGAAGGGAAGGGGAAGGAAGGGAAGGGGAAGATAATTTCATATGATTGAGCACACTGTGTGAGTACCCTTCCACTTCCTATCTAAAATCCCTATCGATCTTAGTGTTTAAAACTTAATGAGCACCACCATTCAATAGTTGTGTCTGAAAGCCTGCTGAACTTGCTGATCAAACATATCATGAGAGCTGAGTCCCCATCACCTGTCTCTGCTTTGGTCCAGTTTAATATGGTCAAAGAGCTCTGGGCTGAGCTTTGAATGACCCACCCCTGAGAGGTCAAGTCAGCCATTTACCTATAGAAAAATCTCCATTCCAATAGCTACTAACGTCATTGAAAGCTATTTACCTTTCTGACTTCTGTATCCAGCTTGTTCTAAAAAGTGACTTACATGCTTCACAATAAAACTAGTTAACAGTTGAAACAGAGGTTTAAAAAATCAGGTCAAGTAAAAATTCTGAAACGATGGAAGGAAGCTTCATCTAAGGGATGGGCATTGTTGTGGAATGGCTCCGAGTTTATCAGAAGTCAAAAAGTGGGGGAAATATGGAAAGAACTTCTTTCCCAGCCATAGCCAGATATGGAGGCAACAGTCAGCTTCTAAGAAGTTTTGACTGTTTCAGACAGACTCTGTAACAGCCAGCATGGATGGATGAGCGCTCTAAGCAATGTCTGCTTCTCCTCTACACAATTATTAAATTAGGAAGTTTTCAGAAAATAAAATCATGTACTTTTTTAATGACCCATGAACTTGAATGTGATTTATTAGAAAGTGCTTATACTCTGGAGTCTGGAAACTACATGAGGCTTTAATTGTCATTTCTTATGACAAATATTTGAAATTTGTAGTGGTAAGTTTCTTTATAAGTGCCTAAGTTAAACAGTGTTCTCAAAGGTCCTTATAAAGGGGGCATTTTCCATGTGGTCAGCTAGCCATTGATATTCTCCTCTCCATTGGTTAAACTGAATCTAATTACTGGATGGTTGTCTTGCTGTCTCAAAACGCCTGACAAAAACAATTGAAGGAGGAATGGTTTACTTTTAGCTCGCAGTTCAAGGAGATACAGTATGTGATGACAGCAGGAACTCCAAGTGGCCGGTCACATTGCATCCACAATCAGAAAGAAAGGAGTAATGGCTGTCAGCGCTCACCTCATTTTCTGCTTTCTATTCAGCCCAGGACACCAGCCACCATAGTGAAGGTGGATCTTCCCACCTCAACCTCATCTAGATAATCCCTCACAGGTGTGTCCCGAGACTTGTCTTCTAGGTATTGGCAGTCTGTCTAATCGACAATCAGTAGGAACAATCAAAATCCCCGTAGTTCAGCTTTTATGAATTACTTTTCCATGTTCCTTTACTGTAGTGTGATTATATAGATAAGACAGAGAAGAGAGAAGATATGGGGGAGGACATTGTATTAAAGTGTAGATCAGAGTCTAGTTTCATGCTGTAGAAATGAGAACTGAAGTTGTTATATGTAGGGCTGAGGACCAAGTACAGCCTTCCTCATCATCTGAGCTACAGATTTCTCTTGTGGCCTTAGTGATCTGATCTAGGAAGCCACAAAAATCCATATAATAACCAAAAAATTCACTGTCTTTTACAACAAACCAGAGTACTGGATGATGATATCATAACTGAGATGGGCTCCAGCAATAAAGACCTCTAGGTTGAAATCTGTCTTTGTTAACTGCCTGATAACTGACAGTCTCTCACCACTGAGGGCATGCTTCATGACTCGATGAGAACTGGTCCTTGGTAACACACCTGAACATTTGCAATTCTCTACTACTTAATTTTAATTGATTAATCTCCCACGATTTTAACTGTTTGGGAAGTGGGCTATATGTTCCCAAAGGTGTAATAAAATTCTCTAATTTTGCCGGGCGGTGGTGGCGCACGCCTTTAATCCCAGCACTCGGGAGGCAGAGGTAGGCGGATCTCTGTGAGTTCGAGGCCAGCCTGGGCTACCAAGTGAGTTCCAGGAGAGGTGCAAAGCTACACAGAGAAACCCTGTCTCGAAAAAAAAACAAAAACAAAAACAAAAACAAAACAAAAAAAAACCCAAAAAACAACAACAACAAAAAGCCTCTAATTTTGCTTGAGTTTATATGTATGATAGATATAAACCTCATAAAACGAGCCCTGATTCAGAATCTCAGTCCCAAATCTTTCAGAATTCCAAGTCTATAGCTGTGACCTACATAGCATAGGTGGTGCCTTTAGACTTTGGGCCAATATTATGGTTTGACTATGAATGCCCCCAGTCTCATGCCTGAATGCTTGATCCTTCACTGACAGTGCTGTTTGAGGAGATTCTGGGAATTTCAGAGGTAAAGCTTAGCAGGAAGACTCAGGTCAGTCAGCATCTTTGAAGGTGATACTTGGTTCCCAGCCTCCTCCTCACGTTACTTTCTGTCTGCGTAAGAGGAACAGCCCCCTAAGTCACATACTCCCACCGCCATGATGTTTCCCAAACACACTGGGCAAAGCAACAATGAATCAAGCACTCTCAACCCATAAACCCAAATAAACCTTTCCCCTCTTGACCTGTTTCTCTTGGGTGTTTTGTCACAGCAACAAGAAAAGTAAGTGACAGTCAAAATTAACACTACGATTGTCTGTCTACCGCTTCCCTCTACCATGGGCAGTCCTGGCACCAGAGAAGTGCCTTTGTCTATTACTAGAACTGTCAGAATGTAACAGAATGTATCTTTCTAGTCTTTAGCATGTAGCTTAAAACCCATAAAATGTTGACTGGAAGTTAACAAACATGAATTACTATTATGTTTGTGTATATAGGCATAGAAGTATATATTTGTAAGGGCTACCTGATATTGTCATCATCGCCATAGTCTATGCACTCAAGTTAATTATTTTATAAAATAATTGTGGAAATGACAACCTTTAATGAGCTGTGCTTTGAAAACTATTTGTTACACCAAATGATTTGATGTCCATGGCGTCAGAAGCTTTTCATAAGAACATTCAGGCTGAGTTCTCTGAGGTATGGGCCCAGGCCTGTTTCTGTCCCTACAGACTCTGCAACACCAGTTTGGATTCAGGATACAGACAATTTGAGCATCTTTATCTGTAATATAGTAACTTCTGTTTCATAGTGAGTATTAATTTTTTTTTGTTTTGGTTCTGTTGTTTTGAGAGCCTAGGCTGCCTTTGAATTTACTGTGTAGCTGAGGGTGCCCTTGAGCTTCTGAGCCTCCTGCCCCCAACTCTCAAGTGTTGGAATTACAGACATGTCCTAGTGAGCCTGCACAGACTTAACTTGAACATATATTTTCCATGTGCTATACTCTAAGTTCCCTCAGACTTGATTGAGTCCATCTTCATCATTTCCATAGCAACCAGTGGGCAACCTGGCACAAAAACTGATGAGCAATAAGTGAGTCTGTAAAACAAAAAAATTAAAATTATAAGTAAGTGTAGATGAAATTCTAAATGGTCTTAGTAAATAAGAAACACAGAGCCAAATACAGAATTAAAGCCTAAGAGATCAGAGCAAGAGCCACAGCTCCCTTTAGCTCACCGCTCACTGCCGTCGCTTCTCCTGAGAGAGATAGACCTTCTCTTGTGTGACCTGTCTTTTTATTGCCTTTCTGTTCTGCCTTCTCATTGGCTCTAAACCCAACCACATGACTTCCTTGTCACTGCCTGTCTATACAGACCTCCAGGTCTCTATAGTTGGTACTGGGATTAAAAGTTCAGGTCACCTTGCTTGACTGTGTCCTTGACCACACAGAGACTCTGCCTGCCATGTGATCATATTAAGGGCGTGTGCTACCACTGCCAGACTTCTGTTTAATGACTATGACCTCTGATCTCCAGGCAACTTTATTTATATTAGCATACAAATAAAATCACATTTCAGCACAAATAAAATATCACCATAAATAGGAGAGATGTTTTGTCTGAGAATTAAAAAACAAAACACAAAACAAAACAAAACAAAACCCCACCAAAACAGGGACTCAAAACTAGGCTTTTTCTGTGGTGCTTAATAAACAAAATGAGGAAGGAGTAGGTGATGATGCCACCTCATCAGCGTCATGCTCCTGCCTCATTGCTCCATGCATGCAGAAGAGTAGAGGAAGGCTCTATTCATCACATGTGCTAGAGCACAAATGTGTTAGGTTGTTTTGTAGCTTTATTGACTCCACAGCTAACATCTTTGTTCTCTAAATTTAAGAACGGTATTTCTACTGAAATCGTGCATACACACCATACATGTAAAAACTGGGGCTGAAGAGGAGGGTTTCAAGAAGAGAAGCTCGCTGCCGTAAGAGCGTCTTGTTAGCTGTGTAAATCAGAATTCATTAGTTTTCTTTGTTGTGTAACACCTGCACTGCTTTGGAATAGATAACACACAATTTCATTGCATATTAGGAAGTATTTTCTGAATTAAACATCCGGTTGTTTTGGTGATTTTTAGATTTGACTGCATTTTTAATAGATATACAATTATTTATTTGATTTTTAACACAATTCCATTTTTACATTCTATGGTCATTTATACTGATCTTTGTACAGATGGTAAATGGCATTTGAAGATGACATTTGAAGATGTCATTAAGCTTCCCTCTTGACATTTTCCATTTTATACTAACACATTTCACTTAATAGGGCCATCTATATTCAGCACAGTTCAACTTAGAAGCACTTAAAATAAAAAATTTAAAGTACTCTGCATTCATCTGCTGCCTAGCTTAGATATTTCCAATTGCTCAGTCAATTAATCATAGAGGTAAGTGCTTCATAAAATTAGTTCTGTTATCTTTTCTTTTCTTCACAAAGTTTCTTATCATACCATTGGCCAAGAACTGAAATTATAGCATAAATAATAATTAGATGGTACAGTTGATTACTGCATTGCTAAATGTTGACAGTTAATATGGCAGTATGTAGGTATATCATTTGCTTTCTTATGCATGGAAGAAAAATTTCAGATCATGGTACATCCATTAAACTTAGGAAAAGCTCATGTGACGGTATTCTCTTCCAAAAATACATATAACTATTAGATTAGTTTATCTAGTTTACTTATTTAGTGAAGTATAAATTAGAATAATTGTATTCTATAAGGATTCCAAAGGTAATTATCCTGTTTTTAATTCTACCATTGTAAACTCCAAGAAGTCTGGGTTTTTGTAACATATACATAATTTTCAGCTTTCCTAATTACTAAGATAAAAAATGAAATGAGGACCGTTCAGCCCCAGAGATTAGACGTCATTGGTACAAAGAGAAGCCTAGACTAAGCTGGTTAGTGCTAAGTTATTCATTGTTACAGTATACAGTTTCAGTTTTAAGCTATCTTTGCTTTCATATGCTGTTATGTAGCCATATAAAAATCCTATGTTTGTACTTAATGACTTTGAACCACATCCTGAACTATATACAGTATTCTTGAGTTTATTTTCCAGAAATGTTAGAGATGTTATCTCTTCTGGGATGCTGACTTTTAAAAGTTGGCACTGGTCAACTTCATATAAGATTGGTGTATTGAAATTATTGATGGAAAAATAATGTTTCTCACACTGTCTATTCTGTTTTGTCTTAGCTCTGGGTTTTTGTTTGCAATGAGCAAGTATGAGTTCAGCAATGTAGGCAGGATTAAGAGAACTGAACAGGGCTTATGAGGCATTTGGAGAAGATGAATAACACTTGTGAACCCTCACCACTCTGATAGATGATTGGTAGATAGCTAGCTAGCTAGCTAGATAGCTAGATGATAAAATAGAGATATGTAGATAGATAGATAGATAGATAGATAGATAGATAGATAGATAGATGATAGATAGATAAATGGATAGATAGATAGATAGATAGATAGATAGATAGATAGATAGATAGAAGCATTATATGTTTACCTGGTGGTGTCTGTTGACTGTTGACTGACTGAAGGGGACTTGGCTACTACTTTTTAATGTAGTGTTGAAAGGATGAAGACTTGAGAATACCCAGACCCACATCACTTGCCTCTTCTTACCTCAGCATTCCTGCCAATGCCTTTTGTTGGTCCAATCCAAGTATGAGTCAAGCAGAGACTGAGCCTGGGTATTCAGTGAACTCTCCCCTACCCTTTCTGGTAGACAATGAACAGTATTCAGATTGTCTTCCTGTAGCACAGAACAATGCAGAGAAAGGGCAAGAAAGAATCTTGGTAGTTACAAATAGAATAACAACTCAGGGATTAATGCCTAGGCACGTCCAGGTGATAATCTTTGCTTATAATATATCCAAACTATGTAAATCCTAAATCAAAAAGCATTTGTTCATCTAAAAAAAAGCCTTGTTGTATTATATAGGGTCGGCCGTCACATGCTCTATTTTGTTCTTGTTAGCATTTATTTCAGTAACTCTGGATAGCTAACCTCTCATCCTTTTGTATTTAATCCTTGTTCTCTGTATCTCTCAAAAATATCTCAGGGTCTCATAATCATTGTATCAGCTCTGCCACGTCATACCTGCTTTCTAAAGACATCATTGATATTTAACTTTTGTGTTGAATTTTAGTAACTGAATGTTCTTATTTCCAGTAGTGACATAGCCTTCCCAGCTCAGCCTCCTCTTCTGACCATTAGTCCATAGAGACCATCTGTGCTCATTTAAGAGGGCAGTGTCTGCTAAGGCTATCTTCTGTTTCTCAGAGTAAGCAGATCTCAAAAATCTTCTTGGATTACTTTCTCTTCTACTCTTGCTAATTTTTAAAATCAACCTGGTAAATTTTATTTGATGCTTGAGGTATAATTTACCAACCATAAACTCAAGTTTTAGGCATATAATTTAATGGCTTTTAGTAAATATACAGCATTGTTGATCCATAACCCAATTTTGGAATATTTGAATCTTTCCATAAAGATCCCATGAGGCCATTTGTATCCATATTCTGTTCTCAACCCTATTTCTCCTAGCCTCAGTTGACTATGGATATACCTTCTGCCTTTAAAACATGGCTTGTTCTTGATGTTTCATACGGTTGTAATCATACAACAGATGGCCTTTGCATATGGCTCTTTAACATAGGAAAAATTTGGTAGGTGGTTCATCCCCATGGCACAGATATTAGGTTACCCTCTTTCTCTTTTCAAATGCTGTCCTACTACCTATATGTCCACACTTTTGTTTTTTCATTCATTAGAAAATAAACATTGCAATTTTTTGAGACAGGCTGAACGATAACCCACTAGATAACCCAGGGTGTTCTCAGACTCATGGCAATCATGTTGTGTCAGTGTTCAGCTTGAGGCAATACACCTGGAGAATTATTGCATGATCCTAATTACTACTAATAATAAAACCCTGAGTCAGATGTTGGGGTAAAAGTTGAAAGATCAGAGAAGCAAAGGAACAACCACAGTCACCTCTTGCCTCCAACTCCTCAGATTGAAAAGGGCCAAGCTTCTGTCTCTGCTCTGCCTTACACTTCCTCTCTCTGCCCAGCCATATCACTTCCTGTCTTCTGTCTGTACAGACCTCTAGACCTCTATGATTAACTAATGGCTAGCTCCACCCTCTGATCTTCAGGCAAGTTTTATTTGTCAAAACACAAACAAAATATCACAACATTTTCCCTTTTTTGTCTTAAATAAAAAGAGATGGTTATAACTAACATAGAAAAACTATATACAATAACTATATACAAATATATACAGACAATAATTACATCAACAATGTCTAGTCCATTAACATTTGAAAAATTCAGAGAAAATACTCCATTATCTATCCTATCCTGGTGAGTCCAAAGGGTTATACCTAATTTGTCTTCTATTCTAATTTGCGTTACCAATCCAAAACTATCTTTTGATGTCTCTCAACCCTTTCACTTTATACCTCTTTAGTGAGTTTCTTTTCTGAATTTGTTAACAAGGGAAACTATAACTATCTAGTCTTCAACTTCCTCCGAGACCCATAAAGGAGTAATATTATTTTAGTAAGCAGGAAATGCAAGCAAGCAACTTGCAAAAAAATGGGAGAAATGACAGAAACAGCTGGCTGTCTGGACAGTCACCCAAGGTTTCTCTGTAACATTGGTGCATCTCTCTTCAGCCTACAAACCTAGACTATCTGACAGACTTTTCTGTGAAGCAGGACATTCTGAAGGTCTGTCCTACCTTGTCTCGGCAAAGTTTAGCAGTCACTTTCTTTTGTGTCCTGCTTGTCTAATTTGGACAGTATACTGTTGGCTGTCGAGGCAAGGGCAGTTTATTGCCCAATGGCTAACTTTTGCCACAAAGAAACTAAACTCCATGTGGAGTTTCTTCGATGGCCATTATCTTCTCTGAAGTAGATTGGTGCTGCCAGAAGCAGACATGTCTCATTGTCATAAAAAAAAAAACCCATGTTAATAAAACATCTTAAATGCCATATTCTGTAGATCTCTGAAGTGTTTGAAGATGACCTGTCTATCTAAAATATATCTGTTTGAACTTGAAAACATACTTAACATAACTATAAGTTTAATTGTAATAGGATAGGTGACTACTAACTTGCACTTCTTTATTATCCTAAATAATTTGTAGTGAAAACTTTCAAGGACTAGCAATTTCCATTACATTGTTAAATGAACTGTATAGGTACAATATCTTAAACAAGAGTAGAAATCTATGTACGGTATGTTCTAATAAAAATAACCTCAAATTTGTATCAATATACAAAAATCCAAACCAATGTAAAATATTTAAAACTAGTAGTTGCCTTTTTGGTTTAAAAGTAGACTCAATCATCTACCCTTTTATTCTATCATATCTATGTGCCCCCTTTTATCTTTTCAGAGTAGATTTAATAATCTACCTTTTTACCCTATCATTTCTATATCTCCCTTTTTTCTTTTCAAAAGAAGAACCCTGAATCTAATCTCTTTTGTTCAGCTTTTTTTTTTTCTGGCCATTACCAATAACAACTTGTAACCAACTATCCTAAACCATGACAAATGACCAATAACAACTTGTAACCAACCTCCCTAAATAATGACAAATATCCATAACCCACTGAACAACCAAAAATCACCCCCCCTTGGGAATGTGGGAGTCATGTTCTTAAAATTACTTCCTGCTCTCTGGTAGCAATGGCATCTTTAGGGGACTCTGAAAAATAATTGGGATAATTATCAAGTCCTGGGAGAGCGAGCTATATCACTCATTGTCCAGTCTCTGCATAATGGAAAAAATGCAGGGCTTATTTCAAGAGCTGGCTAGAGTAGTCAGTGAGGCTGGACCATCTCAGCTAGTCACCTTGAAACTGTCCTGAGCAGTTTGCAGTACAAAGCTAATCTTTGGGTGGTGTTTGTCAGTTTAGTGGCATTACTGCAAATCAGGTGGAATCATCATTGTGGGGCCCTGTCATCCTTTTGGAGACTTCAAAGATCTCTGTTAGGCCTGGTCTTGGTTCACTGCAGAAAACTTAAGCATTTTAAGTGTTATATGAAGCAGATCTCGAAGAGGATAAAGCATCAATATTTGTTATGTACATCCAGAGTACAAAAAGTTAATTCCTAATTATCTGATAGAGACTCAAAGCTGAAATCATGTACAGGAAGCTAGATGAAACTATTTTCTAGAATTAGTACTCTATATGACCATTACTATCATGACAAAAAGTTTAAAATAGATATATGTAAATATATATATAATATATATATTGATCTTATAAATTTTGAGATAATATTTAGACCTTAAGAGAAGTGTTAAAGAGTCAAAATAAAACCAAAGGATTATGAGATTAGTGGCATGAAATAGTCCCTAAATTTTGATTTTTCTTCTGTCCCATATCAGATGGCTTTTCTGACATGAGACAGAGATTTTTCATTTTCCTTTAATAAGCGTGCTTGTGTTTAGAGAAGGGGAGAGCCATACTCCAACTTCCAAGGAGGAAAATTACACATCAAGCTTTCCATGTCTCTGAAGCAAAAATGGGAAAAGAACGATTGTGTGGACAGGTAAAGCCTCCACAGTGAGCCAACACGACTATATTAATATTCCTTTGTCATTCAATGATGACATTTTCAAAAACAAACAGAGAGGAGATTAAGTACAACAAGTTAAGGTGTGGGGAAAGTAGTCTTTTTAATGCATTTCTGGGGCAACTGTAGTTCCACATGCTAAAACATAAATTTAGCTCTCTGCTTCACAGCACATTAAAAAAAAAAGTTAAAAGTGACTTAAAATAGATCATAGGTCTGAATGATGAGATAAAATAATAAAATTACTAGGATAAAATAATGGGATTCATCTTCCTGTAGATTGGACAAAAGTGTATTTGATAAGACACCAATACAGCAGGCTCAGTTGTACATTCTTGCAAGCTCAGGACCTGGGAGGCTGAAGCAGGAAGATCGTGACTTCAAGGCCAGCTCAAAATATTTGGAAAACCCTGTCTCAAAATATAGTGTGTGTGTGTGTGTGTGTGTGTAATTTTCCTCCGGTTTCTGAGAGCTGTTAGTAATCAATCTAATCATTTTATATTTAAGGTAAAAAATAATAAACTCTAACTCTGAGCACTGGGTGACCCTACATTTAAGGAATACTTTTATCTCAGAAAAATTTGAAGTAAGGTTATCTTTAGTGTATGCAAAACAATATCCCTTCCCCAAAGTTTTTTAAACTATGAACCAGGTAAGGAAAATTATATCTCAGGATTCATTACTCTGTTGTTTTGTTTGTTTGTTTGCTTGTTTGTTTGTTTGTTTTGTTTGTTTTTCCGAGACAGAGTTTCTCTGTGTAGTTTTGGTGCCTGTCCTGGATCTCGCTCTGTAGACCAGGCTGACCTCGAACTCACAGAAATCCGCCTACCTCTGCCTCCTGAGTGCTGGGATTAAAGGTGTGCACCACCACCGCCCATCCATTGCTTAGTTTATCATCTACCCTGTTCCTGCAGTGTTCGTCATTGTATTAGAATTTTAGTGAGTAGAGAGCTAGTCTTTGCAGTTGAGATGGGTACCTTCTTCAGATGCATGAGCATGTGCAACTTATGTGCCTGTACTGGGAAGAAAAGGTAGAAGTAAGAAGTGTTTTAATACCTCAGATTCTTGTTTTAATAATCTCCAAGAACCACTCCCAGGAAATTCCTTTACTTCTTTTGAGTGCACTTCATACATTATTGACTGTTCTGACATATAAAAGTTTTATTAAATTTCCTAAGTACATACTAGTATAAAGATAAATTTTCAAACACTCATATAATATCCATCCCTTAGCATCCTGCCATTTTTGGAATAGCACCCTCAGCCATATTTGCTACAAGAATCTCAAATGGACACACCCCCATTAAGACCATTTCCTTCATGATTGGAGTCAGTTAAGACACCATGTAGTAGAGATTGGGCTTCTCATTTATAAATGCTCGCCATGTTATTATCTTTGCCTCATTGTAGAGAAATTCCATAAAAAATTGCTATCACTGCCAGACATAATGTTTTAATTGGTGAACCAGAGTAATGGTTACTATCCAACTTAATAACCTCAGCAAATTAGATGGGATTAGGAATCTCTGCATTTGTTGGTAGATGTCAGTCACAGCTTAAAAAACACACCTTACCCATGGATGGAGTAAATAAGGAATAAAATATTTTTAATAATTATTTCATGAATTATCAACCATAGTCTCAAATTAAAAAAAAATACCTTTGGTGCAAAAATTCCCCAGTCTTAAATCCAACTTAATCAATAGAGTTTTCTAAAGTCTTTGGCTGATACCTAACTAAGAATAATATAATATGAATATCAAGGAAGCATCCATCATGTGCCTTTTCTTTGAGAAGTGGTCTGGCTTTCAGATCAGTTTTTATTAATAATTTGGCAGACATTCTAACTGATTATCCATACTCAAAAAGAATGTTTTCATAAAGATGAAGAAATTATTTATTTAATAAAATTATCTCACTAGTAGCTTTGAGTTCCCTGGGGGAACCCAGAGACCCTTGAGGAATCAAGTTTTCCTTATATATCAAGAAAATGATTTGATCATATAATAAAAGCCATAGTATAAAAGACCAACAATCACTGGATCTACATCTGGTTTATACAAGAGACATTTTCACAAAGTTGGGTAAGCCTCAGCTATTAGTTTCCTCTTAGCTCTCCTCCTGTGTTTCTATAGCAACTGCATCCCATTGACCAAAAAAAAAAAAAAAAAAAAAAAAAAAAAAAAAAAGAGCCTCTGTCCTCTGTTTCTCTCTGATAGTCCATGGCCTTGAAGACCTCTAACTTCTCTGGAGTTAAGTTTTCAAGTTCTGACTCACCTAAACTTTGCTATGATACTCATGGAGGGTTGGTTTTCTCACCTAAAAACATTTAAGCACTATTACCAACTAATATGCTAAGAAAAGTTAAGATGTGTTCTGAAGTCATTATTAGCAACAAAGAATGGCACTAAAAGAAAAAGACTATATATAATTTATTTGATCCTAAAGTAAGAACCCTGATTCCCATGCAGAAAAAGGCTAAAGTTTTCTCATTCGTTGGTATCTCACAAGTTCATACATTATAATCTTTAATAACAGAAAATTCACATAATTCCATAGTCAATCTGACCTCTTTTATACATATCTACTTTAGCATAGTGAGGAACAGATGGAAGAGCTTATAGTGAGAAATTTTTTCTGTGTCCCACCTGGTCCCACAGCCACTCGTTCCCAAGTAAACATACAGAGGCTTATATTAATTACAAACTGTATGGCCAATGGCTCAGGCTCATTATCAGCTAGCTCTTATAACTTAATTCAACCCATTTCTATTGACCTATGTTTTGCCACATGGCTTTGTGGTGTTACCCATTCTCTCACATCTTGCTTCTCCTGGTGGTGGCTTGCAGGGTCTGCCTGATGCCTCTCCCATCTCTGTCTTCAATTTGAATGTACTGCTTAACCTCATTCTGCCCCGCCATTGGCCAAACAGTTTTAATTTTCAACCAATGAGAGCAACACATATTCACAGCATACAGAAAGACATCCAACAGCAAGAGTTATAGGAGAGAAAAGTCATTGAATTATTTTTATTAAAAAAATCTTTTAAAGAATGTAATCTGATCCTTGCAATTTCAATTTGGTATTGAATCAACATTTTAAAAAGATTGATGTTATTATGTGCATATATGTAGACCTGAGTGCACCATGTACATGTAGGAGCCTTGGAGACTGGAAGAGAACATAGAATTCCCTGGAACTGGAGTTACAGGTGGTTGTGAGTTGCCATTTGTGTGTTCAAAACCAAATCTAGGTTCTCTGCAAAAGAACTACTCTTAACTGCTGAACCATCTCTTTAGCAACTCAATAAAAATTCGTAGAGCAGAACATTTTGTTCTTGTTTGTTTTGCAGACTTTAAAAGTTGTTTTTATTTAGGCATTTGCTGGACAAAAGACAAAATAGGATTGGCTGCTGCAACTCAAAAGACCAAATAAGGTCTGTGCTTCTGCAATAGCACAAAAATATCCAGCAGAAGAGGTTGATATATTGGGTGCAGATTTGGGGCTGCTCCCTCATACCATAAACTCATCACTCCACCTTTGAGACTGAGCATCCCCAGGAAAGGATTACCTTCCTTATTGAGCATAAAAATGCCACAGTGTTTCTATTTAGTATTATGTCCTGGGAATAAATCCTAGAGTTAAAGTGTCAGTCAATTTCTAAGGCTGATTCTTGGAGAAGATGAGTTAATGATGTCTTTCTTTTCCTCCTTTCTCCACACTATTCATCCTTTGCTCTTGACCTTCTTAACTCTCCATGGAGTCTTGTCAAACCTGATCCTACCATTTCTTGGCTATAGCCCTTTTTGCATTTGTTTTCATGTTTCAACTCTGACTTACTAGGGAGTCTTATGGAAATGAAAGTTATTTTTCTTCCTCTCCCTACAAAAACTGGAGGAGCAGAATAAAAAGCCAAATTTGCTAAAACTTATGGAAGATTTGATCATTTTTTCCCATACACCATATTTTCAATCATGTTTTCCCCTCCTCTAACTCCTCTTGGATCCTTCCCACCTCTCCACAGGACCGACTTCATGTCCTTTTGCTCTCTGTGTTTCAAAAAGAAATATATATGTATGTGTGTGTGTGTGTATGTATGTATATATATATATATATATATATGTGTGTGTGTGTATATATATATATATATATATATAAATCAGAAGAATTAGCAGAAGATCAGTAAGATAAAAACATGCCAAAACAAAGCAAAATGAAACAAAAAGTCCACAAAAGTCAAAAGCAAACAAACAAACAGCAACAATAACAACAAAAACATGGAGTTTGTTGTCATGCAGCTACTCCTGGGCTATGGAATTACCTAGTAACACTCCAATGGAGAAAATGGTTTTTCCTTTTGCCATCGTCTATCAATTGCAGAGAGCTTCTTGATTAGGGGTGGGAGCCCTGTCCACTTCCCCCTCTCAATGCTAGGACCCCCATCTGGCTTGAACCTGTGTAAGTCTTGGGCATGTTGGTATATTTTTTGTGAGTTCATACATGCAGCAATACTGTTGTGTCTTTGGAGTCATCTGTCACCTCTGGCTCCCACAATCTTTCTGTCTTCTTTTCTCATAGATCACTGAACCTTGAGGGGAGGGATTTGATGAAGGCATCCCATTTAAGATTGAGTGCTCTGAAGTCTCTCATGCTCTTTGCCTTGTTCAGGGGTTGGCAGAATTTAATTAGAAATTAGATCTGGGAAGGGTTCACTATAAAGATGCCCATAGAATCCCTTTCTGAAAGTGAATGAAAGTGAAGTTCAAATAAAAGAAACATTTCAAAGCTGTGTGATATTATCCAAGCCCAGTAATAGTGTGAATGCTGGATAAACTCATTCCCTCTTAACTCAGATCACATCTCCAGTGCTAGTTGAAACTTATTGATTAAAAGATGCATTTGCAATTTAGCACTGAAAGGTGAACTTTTGAAATAATTTAAAATCTATTTTCATTAAAAAAATCTCTTCTGGAGTCAAAATATTGGCAAATGCCCAGGGGAGACACACTAATGAGAATGTTTTTAAAAGCGAGGTGTGGTGGTTCATGCCTATAATGCCAGCTCTCAGGAGGATGAGAAAGGGGATCATCATGAATCTGAAACCAGCTTTCACAGATCTCAGAGTGAGACCTTATCCAATATTCCTAGGACAAACATATTATAGAATCAAGATCTGGTAAAGTATGCCTTTGAGTATATGCCAGGTAGAAAGTCACTGGGAGATTTGGTGCAGAATGCACTGGCCTACCCACACTGGCTTCTGCCTCTCTTGCCCACATTCTCCTTTAGATACAAGATCATGCCTTGGTATAAAGCTTGGAAACCCATCTCACCCTCTTAGGGTGAGAATGGACAATGTGTCCTAAGGAGAGTCTGGGTGTGCTGTCTTTCTAGGCTTTCTCATGTCAGTAAAGAAAGAGGTGACTTCAGGGACAAGAGACCCTTTTGTGCCCTTCTAAGGCATGGTTGTTTGTTAGGTTTTTGCTTTGTTTTGAGACACAGTTGCATGTAGCCTATGCTAGTCTAAAATTTGCTATTTAGTTAGGTTGGCGACATTGGATTCCTGATCCTATTGCCTCCTTCCTGAACAACTAGGATGAGAGGTATGTGCCGCTGTGCCCAGTTTCCAAGACTTAATTGAGACAGGGTTCCTGCTTCTTGCAATTTCCCTCCAGTGTTTAGTGGTATATCCCTGGACCTCCCTCCAATGTTGACATGACATGACAGGTACTTCAGATTCAGAGGACCAGTGTATGTGTCACTTCTGTTGTGTATAAAATACAAAGACACATTACATATGTGTAATACAAGTAAAGGAGGTTCCCATGCCTGTGCAGCCATACTCTGAGAGCATCAAGAAAGGTAGGTTCAGAGATTATAAAGCTGGTGGCTAGACTGTGTCTTTGCCTCTGTGGATCACAGTTACATATAGTTATTCAGATCAAGGGTTCTGAAACTGGCAATGTGAACGCTGGTTTAACATCTGTCAGCTGGGTAGTTTATCCAGCTGTGATGACATCATACTGTGATGTCAGACTCATAAAGCAGTGGCCAGATTCAAAGAGGGGCTACACACAAAGTGTTTAGCAAAGGACATGGCCATATTTATTGCTCTATAAAAATCATAGGCATTAATATAGTTAGCTCATTGATTTAATCACCATACAAATGGGTCTCATTTTATATTATGATATACATAATACATCTTTTGGTCGGATTTTAGGCAACTTCTCAGTTCTTAAACTATTGAAAAGATAAAGAGGCTACAAATTCAGAAGATCAAAGTCTGGTCTGGGGCTCACTTGTAATCCCAGCACTCAGGAGCTGGTGCAGGAGGATTGGGGCTAGGCAACACCAGCGTGGGGAACGTAGTGAGTGCTAGCCCAGTCAGGGCTGCAGAGCAAGACTCCCTGTTAAAATAACCAAAACAGCAAAACAGAAGAAGCAGAAGTAGACCCAATTTCAAATTTAAAAAAAAAGCAATCTACTAGCACTTTTGGAATGTAAACACTTCATTTGTTTAATTGCTGTGCACATATAATTATTGGCAACACTCTATTTCCTGGCTCTCACATGAGTAAAGGCGTGGCGGCCTCTTTTAAACAAGTTGGGGCTGGGAATGCAAAGAAGAAACTGAACAAGCAATATTTCCCACAAGCATCTCTGGAGAGCCATCTGAAGTGCTTGGGCTGCCGACAGAGAGGACTTGAGATGTTACTATCACCTCCCAAAATTGATTCTAATCCCCCCTCCTCCAATACACACACCCGTAGAAGCTTCTAGGTTGAGTGAGTGAAGACTGGGCAGAACAACAGAAGTGGTGGGGAGAGGTCACTGCTCCAACTTCATCTACCTTTCTCAGTCTCCCATCTTTATTTTATAGATATATTTTCAGAAAGCAAATGAAATCATACTGGAATATGAGTAGATGATTAAACAGTTATTGAAAAATTAAATCTGATATTTACAGGTATTCTAGCCCTGTAGTCTTATTAAAAAGCAATATACCTTTGTTTCAAGGGAAAGGATTTTGCTAACTTCACGTTAGCACCCCCACTTAAATGCTTTTTAAATGCTGTTAAAACACAAGGTACCTCCCAGGAAAGAAAACCCTAGTCTCAGCATTTCTCTGGGACGAATTCATAGGTCTCATGTTAACATTCCCTACAGGACAAAGTGTAAAGTTCCTAGCTCCGAAAGCAGGTCCATCTTTTCGGTGTTTTCCTCTGTCCCCCGTCTTCAGGGTCTCTGTCTCGTTGCTTCTCCTCTGAGGGTCATGTGTCTAGGGATACACTCATCTCTTTATTCCTGCTGCTTATGTGGTTTAATTTTGCAAAAGCCTCCAAAAGTCAGGCATCCTGGATAACTTTCTAGAATTCTTCCATTCTGGAATAACAGTTTCTTCCGTTATTCCCAGTCTTTCATGTTACCCATTTGTTGCCTTTAGATAACTCTGCTTATGGTTTTAAATCATTTCATTCTGTTTTTAACCTATACAAACAATTTTAGAGGAAAAAATATTTTTAGTGACTGACTTTGTTAGGGTTTCTGTTGCTGTGAAGAGACACCATGACCATGGCAACTCTTATAAAGATAAACATTTAATTGAGGTGGTAGCTTCCAGTTCAGAGGTTCAGTCCATTATCATCATGGTGGGGAGCGTGGCAGCCTGCAGGCAGACATGGTCTTGGGTACGTCTTGATCAGAAGGCAACAGGAAGGGGATTGAGATACTGGGTGGTATCCTGAGCGTAGGAAACATCAAAGCCCGCCTCCACAGTGACACACTTCCTCCAACGAGGCCATACTCACTCCAACAAAGCCACACTTCTATTAGTACCACTCCTTATGAGATCATGGGGACCAATTACATTCAAACTACCACAGTAACATTAGTTTACAGTATTTCTCGTTGCTGTGATAAAATACCCAGACGAAGGCAACTTAAGGGAGAAGGGGTTTATTTTAGCTCTTGGTTCCCAGTTACAGTCTGTCACTGTGGGGAAGTTAAGACAACAAAAACTTCAAGCAGCTAAAAAAGGCCCAAGAGAAGAGCAGGGAATGAGTGCATGCGGGCTTGTGCTCTGGCCCTTCTCTCCATTCATCCGGTCCAGGATTCTTTGCCTAGAGAATGGTGCCACACAAGCTGGGCAGGATTTCCCGGCTCAATTAACACACTCGGGATACCTTCCTGCCATGGACATGCCCCCATGCCAACCTAATTTGACAATCTATCATTGATATTCCCTTCCCCGGGTGATTCTAGACAGTTTCAAGTTGACAGTTAAAACTAGCCATCCCATTATATATGTGCAATGGGTGTGACACAAATAGCAAACAATATTTTCAGAACGACAACACATTTTCCTTCCTAACTCTTGCACATCTGCCCTTCATCTTGAGGCCATTTGGACTGCCATCTGTGTGTCTTTGTGTTTCTGAACTGTCATGGTCTAATGTCACGTTTTTCTCAAAAGTTGCTATTGCTTCTAATTAAAGCAATTATTTGACATGAATGAGATAGAATCCAGACCTCTTCCAAGTCTTTCCAGACCTGACTTAGGTCGCTAAGAATTTCACGTCATACTTCTTCTCCTTTTGGGCCACACCCGTACTGAACTTCGTTTTTCTCAGAAATAGTTTTAATTATTACATAGAAGCTTTATAATTCCTTCTCCCTTCTTTTTTCCTTTTCATCTACCATGGCCTGACTACTTTTGCATCAGATTCAATATGAGATGCTACTTCATTCTAGAAGTCATCCCTAGCCTTCACCATCAGGTCTAGCCAGAGACTGGATTAATCCTTTCTCCTTTGTGATCTAATTGAAAATAATTATGGATCACAGACTTGGGCCAGAATAAGATTCTGTTACATATTAAGTTGTTACTTGTTTTCCCCCCCACATCTATTTTTCTCCCTTCCTTTCTTCCTTCCTTCCTTCCTTCTTTCCTTCCTTCCTTCCTTCCTTCTTTTATTTATTTCTCTATTGGGAGTTACTTGTGACTGGTGCATGCCTAGCCATGTATGTAGGCATATAGAAGTAAGATGTGCCAGGAATCAGTTCTCCCCTTCCACCATGAGGGTCCTGGTAACCCAGTTCAGCTTGCCAGGCTTAAGCAATCTTACTAAAATCCCAGTAGTTACTTTAGACTTAACAGCAGCATCACTGACTGAGGCTAGGTGAGCTGCCTCCATCTGTAATTTCGGCCACTCAGGAAGATGAAGCAGGGGGATTGCTAGTTCTGGCTAGCTCGGGCTACATAGTTGAAACTCTCTCTCAAGATAAAAGAAGAAAAGCCTACAGGTTTTATTAAGTTGTAGATCAGCCTCAGTGTTTCTGATTCACTGGACCTAGGATGGGTCTCAAGAAGTTGCTTTTCTAACAGCTTCCTGGTGACATTAGTGATGCAGTATCAGTGACTTCACTTGGAAAAAAGCATTTGTTTATCTACTGTGCTAAGTTTTTGGTTCAGCATCTTCAAAGTGATTAGCTGAGGTACATGTAGCGTACTGACATTAATTAGTGTACACTCCAGGCCAGTTAATCATCTTTTTTACATTATCGATGCTCTTGTGGCATTATTGAATTGGACAGTGAACTGGCCATGGCAAGCAAACTGGGAACTCTTCAAAGAATGATGATTGCATTGGTTTTATTATTACTGTGGAACAGGATGAAGTGGGCCATAAGCAATAATAGGATGAGTTCTTTATAAAAATATTCAACAAATATTCATTGAAAACAAACTTAGATGTTCCTTTAGATAGCTTCTATATAGAATGTTCTAGATTTTCCAACTCAGTCCTCTATATTCTTGGTATTCTTGCCAACTACTGAGTCAGAACCCACTTCTGACTTCCAATTCTAAGAAGACTTCTGAGTTGGCCTAAAAGGGATGGAAGGTCTCTGACCTTAGATATGCGGGACCATGTCCATTGGCAGACAAGGTGAAGAGGCATAATTTCACCCACCCAGGTGGTCGAGAATGTCTCACACCATGAAGGTGGTTGAGAACTCCTGAGGGAAAAGATGGCTGCAACCCATTATAGGGCAAAAATGACTGAGCCATGTTTTCTCCCCCTGTTCTCTTTGGAGTTGCTTTGTGTTGCCTCAAAGGAAGCTGGGAGGTATAGTCTTCTAGCAGGAAACTATCTTTTCACACTCTAAGGAGAGAGAAAAATGGAGATACAGAAAAATGGGGGCATAGATTCTTTCTTCGTTGTTTCCTGCTATGGAGGGTTGTTGTTGGAGGAGCATAATTCTGCATTTGTTGAAGAGAGAGGTCATCTGGTCACTTAGCTGGAGGGGAGTTTTAACTTGATTGGCTATGATGGATCATGCAAGTGCCATCCTGTGTTTCTGGAAAGATTTATTGAAAAGTAAGCAGATTTGGTTATAGAGTAAAACTGAGATTTCCCAGAAAGGTGGAGGGAGAGGGAGGAGAGAGGTGGGAGAGATGGAGTGGGTCGGTGAGAGGAAGTGGGCACAGAGTTGACTCACAGTGCCAGTGACTAGTCCCACTGCCGGGAGAGCTGCACCAACATGAGCTAGTAGAAGCAACAGGGAGCTACAGAGCACCAAGGAAAGGGAACAGGAGAAAAGAGAGGACCAATGTAAAGGACCAACGTATCTGGCCTGGGGTGAAGGTTGAAGGTCCTTTGCAGCCAGAGCTTCTCTCCACAGTGTCTGGAAGGGCCTTTTGCAGATGTGTCAGGTCACAAACAGAGCTGTTGTCGGGTGAGCGCCACTGGGGGAGCTTATGTGGAGCATTTTTTTTTATAGGGTTAAGTGCAGGAATTAATGTATTTTAAAAGACAGGGTAAAACATAAGGAAGAAAGAAGTGATCAAGGAGAGGAGCAGAGTGGAACGGAGCCAGAAGCCCATCCTTAGGAGGCCTGTGGTTGAATTTTTGTCTGTACCCTGTGTCTAGGTCCCCATTGCAAACTAGGTAGGATGCACTGATGTGGAAGCAGCAGCGTTTGTGGAGGAGGGCACAAATCCCATCCTTAGCAGTAGCCAGATCTAGTCCCTTTTCATTTTAGAGCCCTGCAGCAACCAAGGAATCGAGCTGGTCCTGATGAATGTTAAGCTGATCTGAGGTTTCTCTAAGGATTTTTCTGAGGGCTGATAGGACCAAGAGGTTAGTTGATTCAAGGAAGCCTTCAGCCTAGAAGTTTTAATTCTGAGTTCTGAGTGGCAAGAAGAGGGATAAGTGGGGTGGCTCATGATTCATTAGTCACCCAAATTGCTTTCAGGGTTTTGGGGGTGCTGATCTCTCTAACAGCTTCAAGCTGACAGAGGTTGCCAATTGTGGGCAGCAGTCAGAGTGGTCTATCTAAGGGACCATGATAAAACTTAATGGATGGCAAAGATCCAGAACGTAAGTCAGGAGGTAATAACTGTACAACTCTGTGGAGAATATTAAGAGACAAAATTACATCAAGATGAATATAAGTCAATATAAGGTTAAATGCAATTGTATAACTGGTCAGACCACGCACAAGAGTTCTGTAGGAGAATAAGGTAAGTGTAATTAGCTATTTGTTTACATCAGACTCCTGCATAAAGAGCAAGAACCTGGAAGCTTTGTAAAAGAAGTCAGTTAAAGTCAGCATCTAATTGACAATTTAAAAAACAAATGGCAAAAGTTTCAAATATCACTTGGATATTCTAAATAACTTTTCAAGGCTATGAGTTTGAAGACAGAGTATTTGGTGGCTCCTTTAATTGGGGAACATGAGTGGTTAGGGTATGGACCCTGGACTTAGCTTTGGTTAAGAGGAAAAATTGAAAACCAGGGTAAAGGACACAACCAATTGAACTAGCATGAAGGTCTCATACCACTCAGGTGGTAGGCTTAGGTATAATGTTTTCTTGTTCACAGCATCTTCATATGTCAGTTCAGGAGACACTGAAGGCAGTGTAATTGCTAGCCTCCTCTCTGTTGAGACTTGTAGAATATGGGTGCAAACTCCAAGTTCCAGCACTGGCCAAGAGAATCCATCCCCTTGTCATGTGAGACATGAGGAGTAATTCATCTTTCCTGTAGCTAAGGAGGAGGTTTTCCTGGTCTGGTGTCCACAGCTAGAGCAAGTGAGAACCACATAGCTGGATGCAGAAGCAGCAGACTTATTTCCATAATCCTTATTCTGTAATGAGGCTAGCATGCAACTTACTCTGGTGGAATTGTGCTCCATCCAAAGGAAATGCTTGGACCCGGGGACATTCTGCCATTCCAGTACATATGAATTGAACCCAGTTTACTCAAGCATTCAAATTTTCATAGCCAGCTTTTTAAAAATATACCTGATTTTAAATCTTATTTTCCAAAAAACAAACTTTAAGTTTACTTTAAATTTGTTTTGAATGACTTGTTTTAGGCTTAATTTTAACAACACTTACTGAAAACTATATAATGGGAAACATAAATTGGTGTTACCATTCAAGCTTGTCTCTATAAATGAATTACACTCATTTTTTAGCATGACTGCAAACAGTTCTGGCACATTAAAGGATTTGATCATTTATCAGGTGCCTGACTATTAACTTGTATATCTTAATTATCTTTAATAGTTTACAATAAGTTGGTAACTTTTTTAAGATTAGGATTTCATAATTTTATCCCTGTTAGGTTTAAACCTCGAAAATTATATCCTTAAAAACTATATATATTTTAAATTAATGATCCTTTAGTATCAAAATAAACTTTAAACTATAAATACAGTCCACAGAAAGACTGGGAACCTCATTTTCCTGATCCTTTTATAGTGTGCTTTTACAAAATATCACAGGTTTTTATATGACTCAGTTTCTCCAAATAGCTAAAAAAGACTTGAGATTAGACATATACCTGTTAGTCAGTTTCTGTTAGCCTAAATAGACCATTATAACCTTAAAAATTTATAAACTTTAATCATCAAACATGTTCTTAAGCTCTATTTTTAAAATTAGATAGATAGATAGATAGATATAGATATGCCCTGCATATATACTTATATGCCAGTAGAGAGCATCAGATCCTATTATAGACAGTTGTGGGCCACCATGTGGTTGCTGGGAATTGAACTCAGGACCTCTGGAAGAGCAAGCAGTCAGTGCTCTTAACCACTGAGCCATCTTTCCAGCCCCAAGCCCTATTTTTCAAAAACCTTGTTCATGGTTTGTACTCCTCTTTTATTTTTTACTCTCAGTACAAAAGTCCTAATCCAAAATACCTTGGAGGACTGTTGTTGCCTTCTTAATCCAGGAAAAATAAAATAAGACAAACGGTTTTGGAGGTCTAGTGTTGCCCCCTTAGTTTAATAAAAAGGAGATACAATGATGAGCAGTGGACTCAGTAGGACTAGGAGTTTTATGGGTGCCACCATAATTGGTTTATACCACAAGGTGAAATTAAGCAAGATAGTGGCGAGGTCACATGACATACCTTCTTTGAAACCTTAGTAAAGACAGTGGCCAACTCACATGGATGCTTTCTCTCATGAGGTCACCAGATAAGATGGCAGTCAACCTCATGGTTGTTTCCATTCTGCTGAGGTCATTAGTTGGGATGGCAGCAAGTCACATGATTTCTGTTTACTCAGAGTTGAACCCAGCTCCCTGATAAGGTGATCCCATCAAGCACATCCTCACCTTTTTTTTTTTTCTAATAACATTTTTTCCTAAGCAAGAATTGAATCCAAGTTACATATATGGTATGCTGTAGCAAATTAAGATTACTTACACATAGACTTTTAACTCTTAATTCCTTTTTGTGACAAATTTTAAGCTGCCCTTTCTTCCTGCTTGGAATTTTACAGCCTTTGAGACCACGTGCCCAATGCTTTTCTAGATCCTGGGATAAAGTTTTCATTTCAGCAAAAGCTTCAAAGATATCTATAACCATAAACATTTTAGTAAACAAAACCGAGGAGAGGGGTTAGTGTTCAGAGAACTAAAAGAACATATCCAGGGCTTGGAGGGACAGAAACAAAGGCAGGCTGAAGGCAGGAGTCCTATCCTCTCTCAGTTAGGAGCTGTAAAGATACAAGTTTAGAGGCCCGGCCAAGGGGGCCCGCATTCCGGTCTGGGCAGAGTTGCAAACCAGGGCTGTCAGAGATGAGAAAAACTAACGTGAACTGGGAGTTTTATAGGTGAGGGGCCTCAGACCACTCTTACCATTTTGTTTTATGGAGTCATCTTAAATTAGTTTAGAAATTAAGGTCAGAAGTTCCAAATTCTGGGCAGCGACAGTGATCGTCCAGCATATACTGAAGCCAGATTTGCATTGAAAGGCCAAAGAGAGTTTCTGGTTTCAATTCTCGTAATTGCAGCTCCTTTTAGCCAGCAAACAGGCCAGAAGAGTCTTTTAGAGCAGATCATTTGAACCCTACAGTGGGTATAGGACCATGGTAAAAGCAGAGGTCAACATCCTGCTACTCAGAGTGCCCCCCATGTTTTATATTGAACAAATGTGTCTGGAAAGTAGGTTGGATGTCCCCCCAGATCCTATGATTCCTGGTTCAAGAAACTGCACTGAAAGGTTTCAGAATGTTCCACTGATGGAGTGGCAGGCCAATGGAAAATTTCTGAGAGTCTCTGCCAGATTTTCACACAGCTAGTGCAAAGTCCTCAGTGCCTTTGACTGAGCAAATCAAGTCTAGACAGAGGCGGGCTCCCATGAACCCCTAGACCTAACCAGAGCACCTCTGAGTTCGATCCTATGAATTACTTTTTTTCTGGTGTTTTGGGGTAGGTTGCATGCATGTTCTTGTGGAATGGTGCTTAGCCTCCCAGCTAGAAGGTCAGACTATGTCCAGGAAAGAGAGAGGAGAGAAGGGCGGAGATGGAGAGTGAAAAGAAATGGTTGCCTGAGAGGAACAAGTGGCCTTTCCAGGCTTTCTAGGGCCTAGGGCTGGCAAACCTAGGAGAGCCAGGGAGGTTTGTCCATTGGAGGGCGTGAGCAGCTGGTGGCCTCTGACTTCTCATCCAGGGTTTTGGCATCATAAGTTAGATCTCTGAGGTGGCTTAAAAGAGATGGAAGGCAGAGAAAGAGCAGTATCTGACTTTAGACAGGTAGAACTGTGCTCACTGGCAGATAAGGCAAAGGAGCATAATTTCACCCCCATGGGTGGTTAAGAATCCCTGAGGAAAAAAAGATAGCTATAATCCTTTGAAGGGACAGGAAGGTCTACAGCATGTTTCCTTCAGTAGCCCTCCCCTTCCAGAGTTGCCTTGGCTAGCTGCAATGGAAGCTGGGAGTTGTAGTCTTTTAGGAGTAAACTATCATCACATAACCTAATGTAGGGCTCCAGAAGACTGGTTCTCAACCTGTGGGTCATGACCCTGTATATCAGGCATTTGCATTATGATTCACAAGAGTAACAAATTTAGAGTTATGCAGTTGCAATGAAATAATTTTCTGGTTTGAGGGGTCACCACAATGTGATCAATTGTATTAAATGGTGACAGCATTAGGATGGTTGAGAACCACTGCTCTAAAGAATTACAGGTGAATATCAACATGCACTACTGGTTGACCTGTGTAGTTGGAATCTCATCCTGAATAAAAATCTCATCCTGAATAAAAACAGTTACAGCTGCTGGGCGGTGGTGGTGCACGCCTTTAATCCCAGCACTCGGGAGGCAGAGCCAGGCAGATCTTTGTGAGTTCTACAGATCCAGGAAAGGTGCAAAGCTACACAGAGAAACCCTGTCTTGAAAAACCAAAAAAAAAAAAAAAATCCCAAAAAACAAACAAACAAAAACCAAAACAAAACAGTTACAGCCATACATTTCCCCACCACCATCTGTGCAGATGCCTTCCTTTAACCCTGGATAGTATATGAGAAGTTGACATATGAAGGATTTAATTTTCAGCTCTTTGTATTCACACGAGGCTTCCTGTTTTGAGTTGTTTCTATTGTATCGCTGTATTTCTATTCTTCTCATTGGCTTTAGACCTTTGCATTTTTATGTTTACTCGTTTGTTCAGTGAATATTTTCTACCCTCTGCCAAGTGGCGGGCATTTTTGTCACGGAGGTGATGCTGCACTAAGAAAAATACCCTTGCTTCCTAGAGCCTAAAACATTGCATTTCCTACCATGCACTGTAATTACTGCCTTCCTCTCTCCCTTATCTAATTTCAGCCTCTGGTGGTATGTGTGGTATCTAGTTGAACTTTGATTCTGTAGCTCAATACCTAGTGGCATAGGATAGATAATCACACATGGGTAGTTAGTATTTACATGGTTCATTCTGATTATATTAGAGTGAGAAATGGAAGTGAGCGTCAGTGATTATAAACTGCTGGTCCATGGCATGTGCACTTGTTAATATTCTGTGAATTAGTGTTGCTTGAATTTTAATTTTGACCAGTTCATCAAATATGGGAGACTTTAAATAATGATCCAAACCCTGAAAGGATGAAGTTCTGTAAATTCTACGAGTCCACTGAAAGTGTCTTGGTGAGCTTGTCGCAACCTAACCAACAATGGAAACAAGTCAGTCTCCTCTTCTTTTTTCTCTTGGTGATAAAGAATGCTAACAGGCCCTTGCCTGCATGTGAGCTCTCTAGCATGTTAAGTCTCAGGTCTGTATTTTATCTGAGTTGGTTTTCTGTCTTTCACAGTAAATGACTAATTGCCAGCTGCATTCTACTGTGACTTACATCTCTGTTTCCAGGAAAATTAAATCTATCTGTCTCAGGAATACTACCTTCCTTAGGAACTCTTTTTATTTGTCTTGGTTTCATCATATGGGATGAGGACATTTAGAAACAACTGAGTTAAAAACTATTAGTTTGCCAAATAATCATGTTCTTGTTTTGTTTCAGCTATCCTTAAAAAGAAGAGGAAGTAAAGATTTGCCAAAATCTGAAAAAAAGGCTCAACAGACGCCCACAGAGGTATGTCAAAATAAAAATTTAAAGTGCATATCAAGTGCCTCCAAATGTACATATTAATAAGCTACATTTATAAATAGACCTAATCGCTCGATAGGCTTATGTGAAACATATCAATTATGCATATCAACTATGTAGCTGTAGACACAGGTGGTAACATGTGTTTGGAGTAGTTGCTTAGAAAGCTAGCACCAACTAATATATGAGCCTTTACATGGCAAGCCCATGGCAACATGTCATTGGTGCGTTCTGCACTGCTTTATTTGAAAACCAGAGTGCTAATTTCATTCTTTCATGATTAATGAAGTCAATGGAATGACTGTTCCTATAGCATCTGCAGAATAAAGAATGCTGTAAGAAAAGATAATAGAAGGATCAGAGAGGCCGATGATGATGATGATGATGATGATATCATTCTTGGTACCATCGACAAGGGAGACAAAAGGAAGGAGAGAAAGCATGAAAAATAAAGCTTAAAAAATAAACGTAACATGATCTGAAGACTGTTGGAACCAGAGAATAATGGATGAAAGATAAACTAGTATTGATGTAGTCTTGGGCCCTTGATCTGATTTATTTTCTCTGCCAGTTAAACAATTAAAGGGCAGGAAAAATCTAGAGTGTGGCAGGTGGCTGTGGAGAAGTCTCAGTCACCACAAATGGAATCAGCAGTTGAAGAAAGATATTTATTGGAGGATTGGGGGAAAGGCATACACGCAGTAGAAAAAGACCCTCTGCAAAGCAGAGGGGGCACTTGGAAAGTTGAAAAATCCAGTTTCTTTTGGGGGCCTAGAGTTTTAAAGGCTATGAAGAAATTTTCTCCCCTGACTTTAGGTTGTTGATTAGCCCACAGCTGTTGGGTAATATGTCCTGATCTGGCCATGAACTAAATGAGCCAGTCCATGAGGATGGGGCCTGCTGTTGGGAGACAAAAGCCAACAAGGCTTTGTTTTAAGCTTTCAGACTTTTGTCTCACATTAGGAGGGTGAACAAGAAGCCGGTCATCTTGAAAATTCACCACCTTTATTTCTTAGCCATCCCCCTTCCCCTGCACCCAGTCTGTCTGCCAGGAGGTCCATCTAACTCCTAGTATATTAGTATCACATAAAGTCTCTCATATGTGGAACACTGATTTAATTGCATAATTATGTGACATGAAAGCCAAAGGCAAAATATTTGGGGAGGAAGGGGGCCAGTGAGCAGGAGAAATGGAGAGAAGAGGGAATTATGGGGATCAACTATGATCAAAGTACAATGATACATATATATGGAAATGTCATAATGAAACTCATTATTTTGTACCCTAACTAAAAAAACAATTTAAAAAATTAGAAATACATCATAGTAAAAACTGGCTCTCAGACTAAGGTGGGCTAATGTGTGTGTCAGGTTTTAAAATAGAAAAACAAATAAATATTTGAGATAGAAGTGGCATTGCAACGCTCCCAAACACTTAGCCAAATACTAACTTTAAGTGTCCAAGTTGGAATGTAGAGCACAAATGCATACATTTTAATAATTACTATTAAAAGCTTTCTCTTTAGGTAGCTTTAAGCAACATGATGATGTTTTCATAGTCAAAATTTGATACATTATCTACAGTCTTTCCTTAAAGCATAGCATTTTAAATATGTGTTTCTCCTTTTGCTGTCTCTTTCCACCCTGCTTTTGGCTGGTTTTCTTCCTGATACTTACAGGAGAACATTGCTAGAATCTCAGAGGCTCATTCTAAGATAGTAAAACCTTTTTCTCTGTCCATACGTTCTGTCTCTGCCCGGACTTCAGCCACCTCACTCCAGATGTTCTGTGGCTGCCCATTTCACATGCTGCCAGGAACACTCTTCCTTCCTGTCTTCAGTGATTAGAAGAGGCCATGTGCTTCCCATCCTAAGATCACGAGTCAGCCTTAGCCAGTAATTTATCTTTCAAACCTTGCTTTTCATATGTTACACTTATTACGTTAAAGTGGACTCATTTTCTCCGGAACCCCCACCCTTGTTCCTAGTTACATAGACTTCCTTCTTCAGGAGCATGTGGGAATCTTCCTACAAAAGACACCATATTTTTCATTAGTTTCTCAGGACAACCTAATACCTTACAAAAGTCAAGATGACCCACAGTCCACTAACTTTTGATTTCTGGATATTAATTTCCTGGAAGGTATGTAAGTGTAGTGCTGTGGTATTGCAGATACTGCTATCATTTCTAACGTATTGATTTTCAGACTATAATGTATCACATTTTAAAATCTATCTTAGGAAGTTGATTGGGGGGACGGGAACTGCCAGTTAAAAAACTATTCCATTTTTATAAAATTATAAAATGATTTGGTTGTTCAGATAGGTAGAAGACTATTGATCCACATACTTATGTTACTGTAAGCATCCCATTTTTGTATCATAATTCTTATTATGAAATGATCTTCCTATCTAGGGTATTTTTATAAACAGGGGCCATCCTATTCCACTTTGAATTATCTGTTTGTAGTGTCCAACACTTGGCATGCTCAGCACATACTTTCAAATAATATAATATTGTTTTATTTTATGTGTTGATTAGAAAATGTCAGCATACTTTTTATTTGAGTCTACAGTCATGGCAATGTTATCTGGCCTAACCTACTACAATCTATATAAATTTTACATATCATTTTGTGAATCTACTTTATGGTCTTTGATCTATTCCTTGTACCTTCCCCCAGCAGCAGACTGTCTCTCTTCAAAGTGAGAAATAATATTAAGTGGAAATTGAGAGCAGTCACTTTCAAGTCAGGTTACCTATCTTGAAACTGTTGTTACATGCTGTCTACATGGTCTTTGATAAGCTGCTCATTCATCCCGAGACTCTGCTTCCGTGTGTGTGTGTGTGTGTGTGTGTGTGTGTGTGTGTGTGTGTGTGTGTGTTAGCTTCCAACATTAGCCTTTCAGATCAAAGCCAGGCTCACTTGCATCTTGATAGCCATTGGTTGTCTTTATGTTCCCTTTCTCATACATCGTTTTTATCTTCCTGTGAGTGAGTCTTTGACATGGGCAGAAACCACAACTTGTTTCCCACCTCAGAGAATTTTGAGTTTTCTTGCCTTTTTTAATACAGAAAAGTGGAGCTAATACAGAAAAGTGGAGCATATATTTTACCACTCAATTACTTTGGACAGAACAAATTCCTGTGAACCTTTCTTTTTTCAATAATTATGTATGGTGTTTTTATGCCCAGTTTTAAATGCAGCCTGCAAGTAGGTTATAAGATAAAGAGACAGAAAGCACATTGGCATGCAGAGTTCTTAAACTCTCAGAGTTACATAAGCTAGCACACTTTGTATCTTCAAAAGACTTAGCTTCTAATAAGTAAATGAATTTCTGTGTCCACCTCCCCTTACTAGTCACATGTAGGAAATTTCCAAGTCTTAAATATGTTTTTATTTCTTTGGGTAAGAGAGCTGATGTGCATACAAATCAGACATGTTTCTATCTTTGGTTTGCTCGACATAGCACAGTGCAGAATTGTTCTGCTCCACTCTGTGATTTGTATCACACCCACTGTTGTGCTAATTAGATTAAAACCACACCATATGTCAATAGAAGAAAGGTTTTTCTGTAATAGAAAATGAAGTTTCTGCCATATAGGTGACTCTACCCAGCTACCAAGTCTCATCTAAGTACACTTTCCAATAAAACTTAGTGTATGTGAAATCACATTTGATATTGACTAGTCAGATATCCTCTCTGATTGTTGATCTACTGTGTAATGAGTCTTTCTCTGTCCCACCAGCTCCAAATAATGACATTAAGACTTCTTATTAATTATGAAAGCTCAGCCTATAGCTTAGGCTGGTTCCTAATTAGCTCTTATAACGTAAATTAACCCATTTCGGTTAATCTACATTCTGCCACATGGCTCATGGATGTTACCTCTCCTCTTGCATGTCCTGCTTGTTCTGTGTCTCCTGGCGCCTCTGCCTTTCTTCTTCCCAGAGTCCCCTCTGTCCCTGGAAGTCCTACCTATTCCTCCTGCCTAGCTATTGCCTGTTCAGCTCTTTATTACACCAATCACAGCAATATATCTTTATACAGTATACAACTATCCCACACTACTACTTGACCTGCCAAACCTTTGAGCATTTCTTACCCTTGTGCCTTTCTTTTCTTCTCTTGTTTGGTTGCCTTCATGACAGTTGCAACAGTTTCAGTCATCACATAAAGTCATCTTGTTCTCACATCCTTCGGTCAAATATAAGATTTCTCTAGGTTTCAGAGCATAAATTTTCATGATCCTGAGATCGTGAAATTGCACATGCCTACTGGTAGATGTTTAGATAGTCTCCATTCAACACTGTCCCATAAAGACAGCATTATAAATACCGAAATCCACATTCAATACCCAGAATTTGTTTCTCTTTGTTCTTTCTGTTCCTGAGGTCATCAGTAGTATCTACCAAGACCCTAAAGTTCAGAACTTCAGGGTTATTTTTTCATCTTCAGCTGCTGTGGTCTTAAACAAGCTGTCCTTGATCTCAACAGCCTCCTGCAAGGCTGCTTCTCTCTCTTCTTGTGGAATGGACTCTTGCACGGAAGCTTTCTGTGATGTATCCTTTTAGCCTCCACTCTGTGCATTACTGAAAGCTGTTTCACCTCAGCTCTCTGTGTTCTTCTCTGTGCTCATACATGGCTTCTCAGAGAAAACAGAGGGCGGCACGTCCTAGTTCTTCAACTCTACCCCACTGGGCATTACTGAAAGCTGTTTCACCTTGGCTCTCTGTGCTCTTCTCTGTGCTCACACACGGCTTCTCAAGGAAAACAGAGGGCAGCACATCCTAGTTCTTCAACTTTACCCCACTGCCCTCGTTTCCTGATTTGCGCTTCTGTTCTAGAAACAGCTCAAATTATAACACTTCTGCAATCAGCGTGAATATAGATTCTGCTCTTTCACCTACTAACCTGTGCTCTGCCATGATAAGCCTTCTCATTTGTAAAGAGGTGAAAGTTCCAGCGGCTCTGATGGCTAGAGTCAGGCCATAAAGGCAGAAGGAGTGTGGTGTTCAGCCTCTGCACCACTTAGCAGCTCTCCAACCCTTCATTCTCTCGTTAGTAGTTAATAGGGCAAAAGATCTATACTTTTCACCATTGTTTCCAGAACCTCTCTAGCAGAAGCCCATACTCTCTAGTTCTTTATCAGACTGCATCTCAAACTTCAATGACCCAGAAGGCCGGGTAAAGAAGGGATGCTTATTCCAATTTTTAAAAGAAGGTTTAGGGATGTTGCTTGTTGGCAGAATGCTTGCATAGCATTGCCAGGCCCTGGGTTCCATCTGTTATGCTGCAAAAACTATCATCTATCTATCTATCTATCTATCTATCTATCTATCTATCTATCTATCATCTGCCTATCTACTCTCTGTTCATTTAAATAAGGAAACCAAAGTGAATTTTGAGAAACGATCTTTGGGGAAATATTCTTGAACATTGTATTAGTTGCCATTTTATTGCTGTGATGACTCATGACCAAGGCAACTTATACAAGAAAGCATTTTAATGAGCTTTCAGTTTTAGAAGGTTGGAGATTATGATGGCAGGGCAAAGGCATGACATCAGGAACTGCTGTGAGCTCACATCTTGATCCACACACAGAAGACAGAGAGTACACTGTCAATGCCCTGAGACTTTTGAAACCCTAAAGCTCTTGGTGACACAGCTCTTCTAAGAAGGCTCTACCTCTTAATCCTTCCCGAATAGTTCTACCCTTGGTGACCAAGGATTCAGACTTGTGAGCCTATGGGCCCGTTCTTCAACCCACTACAGACATAATAAGAACTTGTGTGAAAGCTCTTAGAAGAGATTTCTATTTCTTTGTTAGTACTTCAATTTAGCTGATGATTAGGCTTCCAAGGCCTGAGTATGGATGTGTGAGAGGATCTTCACCAGGTCTACTCCATTGTTTTTTCAACAGGCAGAGTCAACTCTATCCGTTTTAGCAGATGGTGGTACACCTTATATCAGAAACCATGCAGCGTGCCTGCCAGTTTCACCTTGCACGGGTTATTCTAGTGTGAGGCTTTCCGTTCTTTATGGGCTTTGAAACAATTGTCCTTCAAATAACGGTGGATGGAAGATGGTTCCCTGACCATGCTCAGGAGCCATAGCTTCAGAGAGAAGTGAAGTCATATATCACTCTTCTTCTCTCCCACTGTGTAGCCATGAACAAGTCACCCAACACCTTTAGCCCAGGGAGTATATAAACAAGGAATGTGTAGTTGACTCCTAATTATACATTCATTCTGCCTATTAAATCAAGTAACGTTTTCTTCTGGCAAAGAGCTGAAGACCCATCTGGTTCACACTCATACTCAATAAATGGTGGTGAGTGAGTACAAAGTGACTACATGTTCCTTGGGGCCAACAGGGTTTATATTTAGGGCAGTTTGGGGGAGTCCAAAATAAAAAGAACATTGGCAAGAGAACCATGAAATGGCTGGCAGCAGTGAGCACATATAACGATCCCTGAACAGTGGTGACCAAATTTTCCTCCTTTTCCTATCCTCTTTTCTTTCCAGAATACACACACTACCTTAATTTTCAATTGGGCAAAGAGTGTAAATAATGTGGAGAAAACACACAGCTCTCTTTGTGATATTAAGTAGTAATTACAAGGAAAAGAAAGTTATTTTTGCAGATGTCCTTTCTCGGTTGTTTTCTCTATTTGCATAGAAATAACCTCCTGTCCTTTCCCCCACTTTCCCCCTAATGAGGAGGACAATGAGGATTTGAAGTGCCAGCTGCAGTTCGTTAAGGAAGAAGCTGCCCTGATGAGAAAGAAAATGGCCAAGATTGATAAAGAAAAGGACAGATTTGAGCATGAACTCCAGAAGTACAGATCCTTCTATGGGGATCTGGACAGCCCTCTACCCAAAGGAGAAGCTGGGGGACCTCCCAGCACTAGGGAGGCCGAGCTCAAGCTGCGGCTGCGGCTGGTGGAGGAAGAGGCCAACATCCTGGGCAGGAAAATAGTGGAACTCGAGGTGGAGAACCGAGGCCTGAAGGCGGAACTGGACGACCTGCGGGGCGATGACTTCAACGGCTCGGCCAACCCCCTCATGAGAGAGCAGAGCGAGTCCTTGTCGGAGCTGCGGCAGCACCTGCAGCTGGTGGAGGACGAGACCGAACTGCTGCGGAGGAACGTGGCCGACCTGGAGGAGCAGAACAAACGCATCACGGCGGAGCTCAACAAATACAAGTACAAGTCCAGCGGCCACGACAGCTCGAGGCACCACGACAGCGCCAAGACCGAGGCCCTGCAGGAGGAGCTGAAGGCGGCGCGCCTGCAGATCAACGAGCTGAGCGGCAAGGTCATGCAGCTGCAGTACGAGAACCGCGTGCTCATGTCCAACATGCAGCGCTACGACCTGGCCTCACACCTGGGGATCCGCGGCAGCCCCCGCGACAGCGACGCCGAGAGCGACGCGGGCAAGAAGGAGAGCGACGACGACTCCCGGCCTCCCCATCGCAAGCGCGAAGGGCCGATTGGCGGCGAGAGCGACTCGGAGGAGGTGCGGAACATCCGCTCCCTCACGCCCACCCGCTCCTTCTACCCTGCACCGGGACCCTGGCCCAAGAGCTTCTCCGATCGACAGCAGATGAAGGACATCCGCTCCGAGGCCGAGCGCCTGGGAAAGACCATCGATCGGCTCATCGCGGACACGAGCACCATCATCACCGAGGCGCGCATCTACGTGGCCAACGGGGACCTGTTCGGACTGATGGACGAGGAGGACGACGGCAGCCGCATCCGGGAGCACGAGCTGCTCTACCGCATCAATGCACAGATGAAGGCCTTCCGCAAGGAGCTGCAGACCTTCATCGACCGCCTGGAGGTGCCCAAGTCTGCGGATGACCGCGGCGCCGAGGAGCCCATATCCGTGAGTCAGGTACAGTTCTGCCTTTTGCGAGCCATGGCGATGACGAGGCTGGCCCATGGAGCTGCGGTCCCTCGTGGGGCGTCTCCGACCCGTACTTCCACATCCTACCTTAGGGAAGTTCCATCTCATAGCCTTGAGGGGGCTTTGAAGCCCCAAAGGCACTTGTGTTATCACACTGTGTTCCACCAGGCAGAGGTTCCCGAAACCTGATAGGTCATTAACCATTATTCCTTCCTGTTCTGCAGAAGGGGAAATTCAACACTGGCACAGTCAGGTTTTGTGTAATGACTGATGGATTTTTTAATGCACATTATCATTTTTAAAAGGTCAACATTTCTTTCAGTATTTCCCTAACAAATTGGCTGGCATAAAAGTACTCAATAGGAATCCCCAAGTGTTTATTTGAGGTTTGTGAGCAAGTTTCAAATTGAGTTTTAAGATGTTATTAAGTTAAGAATATTATAAGTTATAATGTTAAGAAGTTTTAAGAGTTATTTTAAAAATAACTAAATAAACCGGGGAAGCGATGCACACCTTAATTCCCAGGACTTCGGAGAAGTAGAAGCAGATGGGTCTCTGTGATTATAGGCCCCCAGGGCTGCATAGTGAGACCCTGTCTAAAAATATTTTTTCTTCCTAATTAAACAAGATTAACCAATACTTCTGATGAATGTACAAACTGGTAGTAAGGAGACATGATCTTGTGCCCAGAGCCCTATGGGTGAGACACATACAAGCTGCCCCTTTAGCTAAATTGAGGTAACACGGTAGTTATTTCTGGCTAGAACACCATCAGTTCAATAGTGGAGATCCAGAGTGAGAAGTTTGCAGCATAGCTTTAAGGCGATACTAATTCAAAGAAATAATAATAAGTATTCCAGCACAGGGGAAAGCAGCATTTCCCTCCTGACTTGTAGAGGCATACCGGATGAATGGGACTCAGCAGCTTTGGCCAGGTATGGTGGCCACTGAAAGATCACTGCATTTTGCCCACGTTAACCACATGAAAGATCTTTATGGAACCAAGCAGGCAGTACCGTCCCTCGCAGCAGCCTGATGTCCTGTATCCATTGGAGAACCCACCGAAGTACAACAGCATGCATGGCTTTGAACACACTGGAGACACCGATCTTTAAAACCCAGTTTATGCGCAGAAGCATGACGTCAGATTACTTGCCTGTTGACCTCAGCTAGAGAACTTGCAGGCCCATTGCTTATCTTGCATGTTGCTATGCTTTGCTGTGGGGGAGGGGGAAATTCTGATGGAACTCAATGGTTTTCACAAGGTTAAATGTTACTCTTTCCTATTTAGTACGGTTTGGTACTAGCTTTTGGTTTTCATTTTGCAGGTTTTTTTGAATACCGAGCATGTGGTGTTTTCAGCTATACTCTTGGGGGAATATTTATTTATTTATTTATCAGAGTGAGAGAGAACGCTGTTTATAATAAAGTATTTTAAGAATTTGCAAATATAGGCCTAATTGGGGAGGGATATTATTATTTTAGGTTGAGTCGGTGCTTTGGTAGGTTGATATGAACATAAGCTATAAAATGACTACTAACTAGCTCTTCTCCCTGTCTCCACATTTGCCTTCCCAGATGTTCCAGCCCATCATTTTACTTATCCTCATCCTTGTATTATTTTCATCACTTTCTTACACAACAATATTTAAACTTGTCTTCCTTTTCACACTGTTCTTTGTGCTGTAAGCCCTTCATTGTTTACCATTCCTTGTAGTGTTTTCAGTTGTTTTATTTTGTCCACCCTTCAAGACAAGACATCCAAGAAGTATCATTTCTGTAGTAACCGAGGCTGTAAAAACACTGAAGACTGCATACCTCTGTAAAAAGACACAACTCATCTCACACTGTCAATCAAATTCAATAGGAAACCCCAACGACCAAACGATTTTCAGGTAAGGAAAAGAAAGTGTAGCAGATTTTTTTGTGTACGTAACGTTTTTCCCCTTTCTTTTGTGTTTTGTACTTTTAGCTCGTAATTGACAGGTTAACCCCCACCCCCAAATGGACTAAGTCTCATAATCAATTCCTAGGAATTGAGTATTAATTCAAACTTGGAAATGTTTAAGTTGGTCACGTTTTCAAAAATCATGTAAAGGCATTAAGTATCAGTAAATGTTGATGTTTTGTAAAGTATCTGATATAGATTATATGGATTTATGCACACAGTGTTATTTGTGTTAGACCAAAAAGAAAATGTCAGTGTCCAATAAATATCTGTAAAAAATATGATAAATGATGAAATGTAGCTCTCTTGGAAAGTAAATAATATGTCCTGAAGCTGATATGTTTTGTCTTCAAAGATTTGCTATGAAGACATGAGGACCCAAGTTTGAATCCCCAGGCTAACTGATGAGTCTAACTAATCTTTTAGTTCAATAAGAAACCAAACAGTCCCCCCTATTTGATTTACCCCACTTTCCACCAAATCAGCAATCTCTCCACTTATGTATGAAGCTATGTATTGCTGACCTTGTTGCTGGGAGTCCCTTCTTTTCTATGATAAACTACCACACAGGACTGTAGCTAGAGTTTTCCTGCCTGGCCCATGGTCAGGATAAATCTCTTTCACCTGCCAGTCCCACAGCCACTCAGACCCAACCAAGTAAACACAGAGACTTATATTGCTTACAAACTGTATGGCGGTGGCAGGCTTCTTGCTAACTGTCCTTATATCTTATATTAATCCATTTCTATAAATCTATACCTTGCCACATGGCTCGTGGCTTACTGGCATCTTTACATGCTGCTTGTCCTGGCGGTGGCTGGCTGACAGTGACTCCTTCCGCCTTCCTGTTCTTTTAATTCTCTCTGTTAGTCCCGCCTACACTTCCTGCCTAGCCACTGGCCAATCAGTGTTTTATTAGCAACACATTTGCCATACAGAACATCCCACAGCACAGGACTGCCTTCACAGCAGAAAATATGCTAGCAATATAGTGTGAGGAACAGCTTAAGAAGGGAAATAAATACAGTATCTAGAATGTCCTTGAGTTACAATCCAAACCGAGTGGAGCTACTCTGTAAACCTAGACTTACTTTGGTGAACCCTACATTCCTGTCTTGTTGTCTATACCTAAAGTCACCTGGGTGGACTCTATGTATCAAAGATTCTACTCTGTCCACCTTGTGGGTGGTTTACTCACTGGAATCCTGCAATCCATAGAAATTCCAGCAGTGGACCCAGGTGTGGTGGTACATGCTTGTAGCCTCAATACTGGGGAAGCTAAGACAAGAGGATTGTGAGTTCAAGGTTAGTCTGAGCTATCTAGCCAGACCTCAGAAAAAAAAAAAAAGAATAAAAAGTATTATACTCTTCTCAGTTCACATATTGGTCAGTGGATGTGAAACTCTGTGATAAAATGAAGTATCTTGACCACAGGAAAAAGATAATGTGGGAAAGTTTTCCAGTTAAAGATGTACAGGTAGGTAGGCCTTTGGGATCCTAGGAACTTAATCTGCAGAAGAGTGTTTTTCCTCATCCCCCTACAGCTCCACTTCTCCTTAAATATTAGATGTAGGAAACTTTTGCTAGGATTCAGTTAGTAAGAGAATTTGCTGTGACAACATGAGGACCCAAGTTGGAATCCCCAGCACTCACATAAAATACTGTGCATGGGGCATGGAGATGGAACCGCAAGGAGAGTAGAGGAGGAGGACATTCAACATCTTCCTCTGGCCTCCACGTGTGCATGTCGCTGCACACTCGCATGCAGTACCTACACACTCAGACTCATGCACACACCACCACCACCACCACCACCACCACCACCACCATAACACACACACCACATAACTTACACACATACTACACATACATATACACAACATCCCCCTCTGGCCCCCATAAGCACATGTACCTGCACATTCTCATGCATACAGTACCTGTACAAACACTGTATGCCATACACACACACACACACACACCACATCCCCAACACACTACACATGCACATACATCACACACAACATATACATTCACACAAACACACAGCACAACACACACACACACACACACACACACACACTTAAATTTAGAAAAACTTGCAGTAGTTGAAAGTTCATTTTAACTCCTCTTAATGTCCATTATCTTTGTCTTTGCTTGGAATTTTTTTTTTGTACTTTGATTACTTTGTTATAATTGTTTCTGAAGGAGGGAAAAAAGTGTTGTCTGATGAGTGGTTTCCCAGCAATTGGAATCAGTCAATAGATAGATTTTTTTGTTTGATTTTGTGTTTCCCTTTGGTTTTCCAGTGTTAGTAGGTGGAAACCAGGGTCTTCTGTATGGCAGGCAAATACTCTACCATAGAATTACATGACCAGCCACATTTGGCTTTTAATCTTTAAATTCAAAAGGCTAAGGATTAGGTAGGCTTTCATAAGAAAAGAAAAAAGAAAGGAGAAAAATTTTATGCTTGGTCAAATTAGTGGCACACACTTGCATCATAGCATTGGGAGACAGAGGCAGGAAACCATGGCAAAGTTGACATCAGCTTGGTTTGCAATTTGAGAGTCTAACTCAAAACCAACTAGTCATACAACAACAGCAGCAACAACAACAACACACCTCAAAAACCCCAATCTGTCTGCTAGATTTTTGGTAATTTTCTGAGCCACAACCTCAATGGAACTGAGCATAAATGTTAAAGAGTTGAAATTGAAATTTGCCTGAAATGTCTATGGCACTTGGAGTCAGAGACCCCACAGCCAAGCAGTGGTTCTTACCTCACTGTGGAGCCTCTGGAAATCCATGAGAATACTTCAAGATGTCTCAATGACTGAGCAGTTCTCTCCAGTGCTGGTACCATTTTTAAAAGATGGGGCTGGGGAGAAGACTTATAACACCCAATGCTCTTGCAGAGAACCCAGGTTCTGTCTCCATCACCCAAATGCCGTCTCACAACTGTTTATCTACAACTCCAGCTCCAGGGGACCCAATGCCCTCTCTCTGGCCTCTGTCAGCACCACACACATGTGATGCATATACAGACATGCAGGCAAACAATCATACACATAAATACACATAAAAAATAAGAGTAAATCTTCAGAAAGAAAGAAAAACTCTCTTCACTAATGCAATTTCTCAAAACTAACAAAGTCAAAGAAGACACAAGAAATACTAATGTAACGAGAAGGAGAACCAAGAAGAAAAGAATGTTGAGTACACATCAGGCACACTCACAGATAACTAGATGTACACAGTAAGTCAGACCCTCATAATGATCCAATATGCTGTAATAACGAAAGCCATAGGCTTTCTTAAAGTTACTGGAAATATCGGTGGTGGTAGTGAAAGAACTTCAGCAATGACTTGTGCTGACTGAACTAGACAAATAGCATCATCTTTAGATATTTTTTGGCGGTCATGCTTATCCTGGCCACAGCAACATTGATATGAACTCATAAGACTGATTTTTATACAAGAATTTTATGTGAATGTTACTTCCCAGCCACGCCTTCCATAGATAGAACTCTCCTAACATGCCTGGAAGGGGCTAGCAGACTGAAACAGGACTGTTAGGACTACCACTGCATATCCTGGGGGCTTTGGATTCCCTCTGTAAACTTTAGGATGCAAATTTACTGCCCCAGTGAATTCTAAGAAAACTCTTCTAACTTTGGCCTATCAACTGTCCAGCCAGGTTTCTACTTGTGCTTCAGCATGTACATACATTTATGATGGCCATTCTGAAAGTTTGTAGAGCTATAGACACAAATGATTCTTGCTACTTTCCTATGACACACACACACACACACACACACACACTCACACACACTCACACACACACACACACACAGCGGAGCTGATGTGGTCTGTAATAAGTGCATGGAGTCAGATGGTCAGAATTCCCTGTGTCAAAGAGAGACTGTGCCGGTGAGCTAGAGAGAGAAAGGTGGTCTCAGAAAACTACCAATGAAGTGACCTTTCTCTGACCTTCTTATAATGAGGCTCTTCTGTGGACCCTAGTGCCTAGAGTTGGGAAGAAAAGTTAAGAAAGATGGTGCCCAAGACCTGTGAGGAGTCCCTAGTTCCCCCTCATTCCATTAGCATCTCCCTCCACCATCACCACAAATACCCCCCCCCAGGGTCTTTGATCTCATTGTGGCATTATTTTGTCACTTGGTTCAGCGTACAATTATTTTATTTTTGCTAGTTTTAAACGATCAACCTCACGAAATCTCCCAGTTGTTGAGACAAAGAACCTTCTGTTCTCCTGTGTTCAAAGCTAAGTTATTTAAATGCCATGCTGGAAATCATTTTGTAAAGTAAAAATTACTGTAGAGAATTCCCTTCTATGGCACATTCTTGGGCACAGGAACAAGAGTCTTTGTTAATTTAGCCTAGGTTTTAGAAAAAAAAAAAA